>CM039124.1:11218622-11313368 GCA_022036555.1 Microstegium vimineum | reverse complement strand
ATTATATCATAACTAATAAGTTAAGAACATTCGCTGGCCCTGAGATTGTTAACCTCGTTGTCTTACCCATGCCATTTTAATATTAAATTCCTTGCAAATCATTGGTTGTCTAAAAGTTTTTTTTAACAGGGTTGCCGGCAGAAGTATCCGCACATCCCGGAAGAGGAAGCAAACAAACGATCTGCTACTGCGTGCACACTCACTGTAGGGCGCACCGGCACCAGTCATGGGCGAGCTCCCGGTGGAGCAAGATTTTTTAACAGGAACTTGCTGGAGATAAGAAGCCGGCACGTACAGTGCCACATCACGTAAGGCGCTTCCATCCCATGCCTCTAACGTTTCGGATGAGATGAGGCGATGGATCGTGCGTGCGTCATCTCGCATGCACGCACGCAAGAACGTCGAACGCACCTCTGAAGCGCAGGTCCGGCACGCAACGCCGCTGTGTGAACCGACGGGGACGGCCGGTGGTTGTGGTCCCCGGCGAGGCGGACACCGGAGGGAGAAACAAGACCGTGACGCAGACACGATCCGGTGGGGACGTGACAGCAGACCGCTGCTCGTGTCTGAATTCTCATCGGGCGAAGGAAATATCAGGTACTACAGGAGAGATATTTCAGCAGGAGCGCAAACCAGCGCAGATCATCAGTGGACAGCTGACAGTGTCATTTTAGGTATTGATGCAGTCAGTCCCAATGAAACAATTTTGACTGAAATTGTTAGCTACACCCACTACAACCCACGGTTCAAAATGACCATGCATTATTTTATTTTATTTTAGTGGCGGCAGTAAGTTTTCTTTGTACCAAAAGGAAAGCTGGAGGTGCCCTGACCAAGCAGCAGGCCAGTGGTGACACCAGCAGCAACAAGCAGCCAAGCACTTTGGACCATTGCAAAGCTTGTCAAGAAAAAGCCACGTATTTCAGATGCAATAAATGAAGCGGACGCAACAGAGGAGACAAGCGAAGGTCACCCGGCACCGTGGCCCGCGAGCGCAACAGAAAAGCGCAAAAAGAAACGAAAGGAGCGGGTCCGGTGAACGAAGGAACATGGGGTGGAGATGGCGCGGCGACGGGGCCGCGCGGATAAGGCCGACATGCGAGCCACGCGTTTGCTCTTGGTGCCCGCGCCTGGCCGCGTCACCACCAGCTCATCGCCTACGCAGCAGCAGGACCCGCCTCGGGGGATCCGGCTCGCCAGTCACCAACTGCTGCAGTGCCTGCTAGTGTCCAGCGCCTTGGAGCCATGCATGTCGCGTGACGTCCGTGTACAATTTGTCGGTTGTTAGGAATGGTCATGTTGAACGTTAACGACCATTTCTGCAGTGGTATACTCCCTCCGTATATGTGTTTTGCAAAATGTTAGTCAAAATTAGGAATATAAATTTATAGATATCTTTTAAGTTGTTAAGTCCGAAACAATGAAAATCGTATCAAATAGATTTGTCTTGAAAAAAAATTTCAATAAAATATACATATATTATGTTCCAATAAATGTTTTTCAAAAAATAAGCGGTTAAAGTTACGCTTCGGAGAATGTGTCGCTGTCCTAGATGTAAGTAATATGGGTATAAAAGGAGCTTATACTTCAATTATCTATCAGTTTGATCGCGTTGACCGGTGCCGGACATCGCGGATCCGATTGCATTTGGAAGGAGAGGGGAGACGGTTGTGGCGACCAACTCTTCTATCTTCTACTGATGAATCTTAGTTCAGTCTCAGTGAGAGTTTCATCACAGTTTCATTCATTAAATGTGTTACTACATAGGTATTTTTGAAGAAATGACAGTGTATTTATAAAGAGATAGAGGAGAAATGAGTTTCATGAAACTCTCCTAGCAAGAATATCAACTATCTATGAGTCATGAAACTAAATACATATAAAACTATGGAATGAAACTCTCCATTGAGAATGATTGTTTTATCCAATTTTCATTTCATATGACGTGGTAGTGTTGGAAACAACGTCATAAAACTTCCTATTGAGACTGGCCTTAGAACGTGTTTGCTGACTTTTTTTTTGCAAAACTTGCCACAACCACACCGCAGCTAAGATTATTGGCTTCGTTTGTTTTATGACCGAAGCTGCAACAATATGTGATGGTGTTTTTCCTCTCCTCTCCTCGGGTCAAAACTATGGCACTGTTTTTGCTGTACATGTGGCGTTGCCTAATATAGGCCTTCGCTCCTTCATCTTCTTCTATATATTTTTCCTTATTGAGTTCATGTCAAAACATGACACTAACTTACTAGAAACAAGGTGTGTAGATTCTGTTTGGTTGGGCTTTTTGCTGTGGCTTTTGCCCCCAAAAATCAAAAACTTAACCAAAGAGATGAAAAGTCACATATGCTTTTGAGTGAAAGCAGCTTTTACTCTAGTACAAAACTAAAAGTACCTTACCCCCTACTTTCATCTGCTTTTAGGGAAATTATTTACCCACCTATCACTGATTACACAGATACCGGTTCGTTTTTCTTTTCTTTCTTCCTCGTGAACACCTCGCAGCCGCAAGGACCGTCTCACGGCGGACGGCGCCACGGGCTCCAACTCTGCTGGGGAAAGAGTCGCGGGGAAAGCTCCGCCGGCCATGGTTCCACTCCGCCACGGGGATAGCTCCGCCGGGGCGCGGGCTCCGACGCGGGAGTGGAGCCATGGCCGTCTCGTATAATGTCACGTAATTTAAGACGACTTAACAGACCACGTATACAATGGTTGATTTTTTAAGTTGACTCGTAGTAACTCATGATTCCTTAATTTATGCATAGAATAAAAATTAATTTGTGAGGTGCATGGCAACAACAACATACAATGGTGTAATAGTTGTCTCATAGTCCTAAATCCTAGCTCATTAGGTGGTTGTTTCGCGAAACAACGACCTCTTTCTCTCTCACATTTCAATTTCCTCCACCTAAGCAAAAATCCTACGTGGCATTGCATGAGACGATGTATGAGACCGCTGAGGTGTAGCAATGTACCTGCCCTTACACACCACGTACGTAATGCCTAAGAGCATCTCCAACAACTCCCTAAATCAACTTGGCAAAAACACAAAAAACTCTCTCCAACAATTTGGTAAATCAACTCTCTATATAAGCCGCCCGCCGCACTCCCCACCTGCCCGCCGCGCTCGCCCTCTCCGCGCTTCCCGACGAGCTGCGGTCGCGGCGAGGCGCTCCTCCGTTGCGCGGTCGCCCCTCCGTCGCGGGCGAGGTGAGGCGCCCCTCCGTCGCGGCGAGTCCCGACCAAGAGGGCGACGAGGTAGGCCACGACCTCAGCGGCCTTCGCCTTGACGAGCTGCCACAGGACCGAGAAGAAATCACCCGCGCCTTGACGACGGCGGTTCGCGCGGCGGTGAAGTCACCTGGTAGAAGCTTCCTCGCCGGAGTGCCGGGAAAGTCATGGTGGGAGATCGAAAGATGGGACAGTGGTGTTTGTCTGTGCCTCCATCGCGGGATCCGTCATGGCTCTGTCGCACGGTCGCGACGAGTCCGTCGCGGGCTCCGTCGTGGATCCGGGCCGCGTGGACGCCGACAACCACCACACCACCGTGGCCGAGCAGGGCGAGCAATGCCGCAGAGATGCAGGGTGCCGGCGTCGAGTGGCTGGGGAGCAGAGGCAGGCCGTGGTTTGGTAGCTGAAAATAGGGAATTGTTGGAGACAGTTTATTTTTAACTTGGTATATTTTTTTAGCAACTTGCTAAAACACATCATTTGACAAGTAAATTATACCAAATTGTTGTAGATGTTCTAATCTCGGCTTGTGGTCCTTTCTTCCTACCCTTTTTCACTCGTTCATGTTGTTGTTTCTCATTTTTTTTTTATGACGAAAAAATAAATTTATTATATATTAAAAAAAGATGTAAAAATTGGAATTCAACTGAACGCGGTTTGAAGTTTGAACACGTCAACCCACGCGCCACGTCGGCCTCCGGCTTCGTGGTCGAGCGTGGACCGGCGGATGCTACTTTTCTTATCCGTTTTCATATGGTCCTTGCTCTCGCAGCCAAGCATATAAGTAACCCGCTGACGTGGCGCGCCTGTCCTTCGACGCGGTGCGCATCTGATCTGACTGATGACCCGAATATCTGATAGCGTCGCGCCGTCGTGTAACTCGTGCTACGCTGATGATCACACTCCTTAATCCGCTTTGGCTGGGTGAGTACAACACTGGTTAGCTAGCTCTAGAATAGCCAGCTTAGGCTTAGCAGCCAGTGTTGGTCGGCGTCACACGTCAGCCATGGTACTGTACTGGTAGTGTTTATGCAGAACAGGTGTCAGGCCGGGGCAATTAGCCGCTGCCTGATGAGACAAATTAAACAAAATAATTTGGATAAGACCACCAGCGGCGAACCCCTCTCACTTCAGGCATTTGCCGATGCTGACTGGGCTGGCATAACCTAGTGAATACCCTTATGATGATGATTCTTCTCCTGCTATATTCTACATGCAGACCGCTCTACTAGTACAGACCTTCACCGGCCAGTTCACTTTGTCTATTCCTCTTCTGCCACATTCCCTAGCTTTGTGAAATGACTTGACGGATTTGCTTGCATTTCCCTCAGTGAATGATCCAACTTCACAAAGACACCATACCTTGGTGCGTTCCAGCTTTTGATGCGGCAAGCGACGCCATCAGCCGCAGCAGGCAACGGAACGGACAGACGGACGGACGGGTAGATAAGCTGACGCAATCATCAGTCTTCAACTAGGTCGCGTCCACTTGATTAGTCCTAATCCTAGTCGTTAATTAATTTGATTAGGGATAAGCGCCCGTGCGATCCATCGCCATCGCCCCCGGCTCCGCGAGCAATCCCTCTATAAATAGAGCCCCCAGCGCACGCCGAGGCTCTCCTCCCATTTCCCTCTCATTTGTGCAGCCTTCTGCAAACGAGTTGAAATTATCTTGTTCAAATTCAAATCGTCCACCTCTTCCTCTCTCTCTCTCGCCAACCCAAACAATCTCCCCCTGCGTTCGTGTTGCGTTCTCTGATCCAGAGGCAAGCAAAGCCATGGCTCTCACGCTGCGTTCCTCGACGTCGTTCCTGTCGCCCGTGGACCCCACCTCCAAGCTCCTCCACAAACCCGCCGACGACGCGCCGCCCTGCTGCGTCGCCATGCCCCCCGCGCCAAGCCGCAGGCCGCGCGTGCTCAGGGCGGCCGCGGCCGCGGCGCCCTCGCCGGCGACGGACCGCGCGCCGGCGGAGGCGGCCGAGCTGCTGCACGGCGGCGGCGCGGGCCAGCAGCACGGGCTGCCGCGCGGCGGGGTGCCGGTCTACGTGATGCTGCCGCTGGACACGGTGGGGCACGGCGGCCAGCTGTCGCGGCAGCGCGCGGTGGCGGCCAGTCTGATGGCGCTAAGGGGCGCCGGGGTGGAGGGCGTCATGGTGGACGTGTGGTGGGGCTTGGTGGAGCGGGAGGGCCCCGGCCGCTATGACTGGGAGGCCTACGCCGAGCTCGTGCGCATGGTGGAGCGCGCCGGACTCCGCCTTCAGGCCGTCATGTCCTTCCACCAGTGCGGTGGCAACGTCGGCGACACCTGCAAGTAAGCATCTCCATTCCATAAATCACCTTGCCTTTGCCTGGGTTCTGGTAGCTGTAGCAATCACGCTTATAAATTTATTTGCCGCTAGATTTGTTGCGAGCTGAACTCTTGATGCTTCAGATTCCGTTCGTAGTGTGAAATCTACTGCAGAGTTCAGATTTCGTAGTGTGAAATCTACTACGACGTTGAAGGTTTTGAGGAACCAATTGCTGTTATTAGCTTCAAAGGTGTCTAATCTAAAAGCATAAAGCCCAAACAGGGGGGTTACTGGGTTTGGTAGACGGTTACTGTAGTTTCTCGCTTTTCATTTGTTGGTCCCTTGCACGCAAGGAACTTGGTATGCCCCGGTCGGCAAGCAATCAGAACACTATTAGCAAGAGTCAAGAGAGCAGATACAGAGATGTCCCTATCACAGGATTTGAAGGGAGAATTGTGCCTGATTAAGTTGTCGTAATTTTGCAAACCTCTAACACTAAGATTGTGCATGGGTAAGTTTTTGTAGTGCTATATATACTGCTAGCCAACAGTAGCAAACTGTGCCTGATTTAAGTTGTGATGATTAATTTTGCAACCGAATTGATTATAAACAAAAACAGAGTATGCCTGACAAACTTGGATGAAAAGGGTGAATGATTTATCTGTTGTTGATACTCTTAATTGACTGATTGATTGATGTTGGTTGCTCGATCTGACGTTTGCAGCATCCCGTTGCCGCCATGGGTTCTGGAGGAGATTAGCAGCAACCCGGACATCGTGTACACGGACAGGTCCGGGCGCCGGAACCCCGAGTACATCTCCCTCGGCTGCGACACAATTCCAGTGCTCAAGGGCCGGACTCCCATCCAGGTCTACACCGACTACATGCGCAGCTTCCGCGAGAGGTTCCGTGACTACCTCGGCAATGTCATCGCGGTAATTATCAGTTCAAACCAGACCTTTAATTATCAGTTGAGCATAAGAATGTCAATCATGATGTTGTGACCCACCCTAGGCTAAATATATAAAACCACACTTGTGTTGCAGGAGATCCAAGTGGGCATGGGTCCTTGTGGAGAGCTGAGGTATCCTTCATACCCTGAGGCCAACGGAACCTGGCGTTTCCCGGGCATTGGCGAGTTCCAATGCTATGACAAGGTACGTACTCCGTAGGAAACAGCACTTACAGGCACACCTGACCTGATGATAATAAATTGTTGAACGTTTGCTGAATTGTTTTGCGTTGGTACAGTACATGCGGGCATCGCTGGAAGCCGCGGCGGCGGCGGCGGGCCACGAGGAGTGGGGGAGGGGCGGACCGCACGACGCCGGCGAGTACAAGCAGATGCCCGACGACACAGGCTTCTTCCGGCGCGACGGCACGTGGAGCACCGAGTACGGGCATTTCTTCCTGGAGTGGTACTCGGGCATGCTCCTGGAGCACGGCGACCGCGTGCTGGCCGCGGCCGAGGCCGTGTTCGGCGGCACGGGCGCAACGCTGTCCGCCAAGGTCGCCGGCATCCACTGGCACTACCGGACCCGGTCCCACGCGGCGGAGCTGACGGCCGGGTACTACAACACGCGGGACCGCGACGGGTACGCGCCGATCGCGCGCATGCTGGCCAGGCGCGGCGCCGTGCTCAACTTCACTTGCATGGAGATGAAGGACGAGCAGCAGCCGCAGCACGCCAGCTGCTCCCGGAGATGCTGGTGCAGCAGGTCAAGGCCGTGGCGGGCACCATCGGGGTGGAGCTCGCGGGAGAGAACGCGCTGGAGCGGTACGACGAGGCGGCGTTCTCGCAGGTGGTGTCCACGGCGCGCGGCGCGGGCCTGGCCGCGTTCACGTACCTGCGAATGAACAAGACGCTCTTCGACGGCGACAACTGGCGGCAGTTCGTGTCTTTCGTCAGGGCCATGGCCGACGGCGGCGCCAGGCCAGCGTTGCCGCGGTGCGACACGGGGCACTCGGACCTGTACGTCGGGTTCGTAGAAGGCTCCAAAGCGAGGAAGGCGCAGGAGGCCGAGGGCGCCGCCACCGCCGCCGCGGCAGTGTAGACTGGCGTGCACACAGACACATGCGCCTGTGCTGCTGTACTGTATATGTGTAGGGTACGTGCACCGGAGGAAGGGGAACTGTATAGATTCAGGGCCTTGCAGGTTGCAGAGTTTTATAGGCTGTAATCGAGCAGGTACTGTACTAGGTAAGGAGGCAGGCATGTCAGAACTTAGGCTGTCATCGGTTTATTTGTTCCATTTCGAAATGTATTATAAGGAGCAGCTTGGTGACCGTTCACTGTCATAAATTTACCTCAAGGAAAATAGAAATGCCATTTACTACAAATAATTACTAGATGAACTACAAATTGCGCATACATTTTTACAGTAGGAAACATGGCAAACTGCCGGATTTCGCCGTAGAGCTGGATTGTGCGGGATTCAGGTGCGTTCCTGCTCTCCTGCAATCGGGGTGCGTTTCCACGGAACTTTCAGTTACCTTGTTGGTTATCAGTTCCCACGGAACTTTCAGTTACCTTGCTGGTTCAGAACTTTCACTATTTCAGAATCCTTTCTACAAGCAAGTACGTATAAACCAAGAAACAAATTACATAATAAAAAAATGCCGAACAATTAGAATCTATACTAGAATTTGGCAACTTCAACATTACTGAAATTAATTGTAACTGGGAGATGCAACTGTCTCACGAAGAGCTCTTGTCAGTAAACAATTTCATACGAACACGGCACTGATGCGCTCAGGCCTCACTACTTTGATGGCCACATCCTGATTGCAGTACCTATAAAAGCAAACAAGTATCAGCTGAAGCAAAGGTTCCATTTCCACGTTATGTCTCATGACTAAGACTTACAAGTCGCCATTTGATCTGGACGCAACTTTGCTTCCAGACTTGAGCAGTTTAAGGTCAATTTCCAAAAATTCTACACTTGTAGACATACTTCCCCAAGCTTTTGTTTTTCTAAAAAGCGAACTTAAAGCAATCAAACTTAGACTATAGAATTTCGTCGAGCAATTCACCTGCCAGGGCATGGGAAGCTTCGGCACTGCGAGAGCCCGTCAGACCAGGGGCGGAGGGAGGGAGGGAGGGGCTAGGGGGGGCTTGGCACCCCCAACATGCTATTACTTCCTTAATTAATCCTTCATTAGCTCTTAATTTCTAGTGTTTATTAGCTCATTCATGAAGGTCTGGCCCCCCTTAATTGAAGCTGCCCCTCCCATCCTTGATTTCTGACTCCGCCCCTGCGTCAGACGGTCCAAAACAACTGGTGACTAGTAAAAACGTGCCCGGTACCCCCAACTGGTGACTTCCAAAGGTCTGCTATAAGGATCCTCCAGTTAACTATCCAAAATCAAGCTATCATCCATCGATAAATATTTGATTTAATACAAATAATTCAGTCATACCCTCTCTGTCCCTAAAAGAATACCTTCTTAGCAACCGTATCGGTTAAACTTTCCTAACTTTGACTAAATTCATAGAAAAATTTATCAACATTTATAATATCAAATGAGCATCATATAAAAATATATTCTATGATAAATCTAATCATATTGATTTGATTTGATGAAAATTTAAAATAAAATAATAAAAATATTGAAGTAATTAATTAGAGTCAAATAAAAAGAAGAAAAATACTTCCGAACATCTAAAAATATCTTAAAACATCAATATATGCGTACTGAACATCACAAAATAAATCGTTAAAACATCAGATTTCTACTCAGAATAAAAATATATAATAGAAAATTACATATACTAGTATATTTGCCCGTGCTAACGCTACGGGTTATATTAGTCACTATTAGAGATAGGTGAGGGGATTTATAGAATCATTGTACCAACATGTTAAATATCCAGACTCAGATACGAATGAATTTAAACCCCTCTAAACAAATTCGGTCAGAAAATATTTGTACCGTTTTCACCCCTAGTACCCCAAGTAATGGCACATCCCCTATCTGCGGACTCAGTTAAAGGCTGAATTATATTCAGTATCCTGAGGAATGGTCCATTATTTTGAACCAACATGTTGATTAAAGAGAAGAAAATATTTACAATAGTACTTCCTCCGTCCCTAAATAACTGTCTTTCTCGCTTTCCGAGAAATAACTTAGATTAATTTTATATAAAAAATTATTAATATTTATGATATATAATTGATATCATTAGATAGATCTTTTGATCTAGTTTTTTAATAAAATTATTTGAAGACACAAATGTTACACATATTTTATATAAATCTAGTCAAAGTTAGGACACGAAAACCCAAAACGACATTTAATAAGGGACTGAGGGAGTAGGTATTATTTAGTATAATAAATATGTCCTAAAAAAGGTAACTTTTCAGTTCAACCAAGTGCCTCTAAATAAATGCATAAGCACCTGTAATTCTAACTGTTCATTATAAATCAAGGGCCAAGACTTTTGTCCTCCCAAACAAACTCTAGGAATGCAAATGCCCACAAAAAACATTCAGAATTACAAGAACAAAGCCCCCAAATCTCGATCTCCACCAAAATCTTATATGTTGTGGCCACTTGCACCAAATCAAACATGAAATAAATCAATCAGTGACTCATACAATTGATAGTCTAGAATCACAACTGAAATGAGAGAACTTCTAAAGACCATCCATGTCAATTGTACACATCGATAGAACCCTATAGAAATAAAAAAAAAATGAAACCATGCAAGTACATGGTCTATGATGCAAGATACCGCCACACTTGCTAGTCAACGACACACTAAAGCCTACCGCATTGATTTCAAGTGTCACCTGCATTCCTCTTGCTTTTTGCATAATATTTTGTTCATTTGGTGCAATGCAACTCCCCCCTACAAGGTAAGCAAACAACTCCCTTAGCTATTAGCGGGCGTGTTCAGTGGAATGATTCAGGCACATTCTAAAGTTCGTTGGCTCAATATAATACTGATTGCTAAAGGAGAATGTGATGCAAAATTCAGCATAGCAGACAATAATGAAACCACCTCCTCAAAGTTGTAATTTATTACAATGCCAATTATGATAAACAAATACTGAATTCAGACTACGTAGCACGTAAAAAATGGCAGACATATGCATCATGTAGATGAGAAAGAACTGTACACATAGACTGAACTTTAACCATGAAAAACTATGATCAGCTATAGCTAAAAGAAGTGTAACATGTATTTACTTACCAACAATCTATCCATCCCAAAATCACACATATGGCTCTATGAGTCACATGTTAAACTATAAAAACCAGTCAAGTCAATTTTGAAGACAGATGACAAGCTAAGTATTAGAATCCTTGTTCGGCCACCAGTTAGAACATTGTAGACCATCTGATCCTAATTAATACAGTTTCACAGGCTATTCCTTTTTCCTCCTACCAAAATGATTGTCGGGCTAATATGTGCATTTCAGACAAACAATGGCATTGATGACAATCTGCTAGTTAGTGCAAAGAACACAAAGAAGCATGTCGATCCTGAATTGGATTTTTAAAGGGAAACATCAAATCCTGAATTGGATTTATAATTAAGTTACCAATTAATAGACCTTCGTTGCCCTCTTCTCTGAAATGTCAGTCTCTTGAAATAGGCAACAAAAACAGGATCAACATTGGAACACATTCCAAACATCACCTTCCTTTCAAACCAGAAACGGCTACAGTGCTTCTGAAAGTCATGCGAGTGTCCAATTTCAATTACTACAGGCAGATTGATAGCAACCTCAACCATATCATCGTAGAATTTCATCGCAGCAGCAGCACCATTCATGTAGAATTTCATTGGCTCCTCTTTAGCACCTTCCTCCAACCGATCCCAAATTAATCAGGCTCCCAGAAAATAAAGCACCACAAGAGAATGCATAGGGGCAAAAGACAACTAATGGAAAGAGAAGGGGTGGACATAAATGCTGGGTACCCGACGAAGGAACCCATGAAAACCCGACCGCGTGGCGTGCGGTGGTGGAGACCTCAGCGCCTGGCGTGATGGAGCAGGGGGGCGATCCGGTGGCGTTGTGGTGTCCATCTTATTTGTCGACGAGAGCCTGGCTTCCAGCGGCGGCGGCGGGATGCTAGCAGTCACGACGCTGCGGGCCGGGGCACGCGTTGTAGGCTATCGCCTGAAGTTGTGGTTGTCAATGAGTAGGCGGCGACTGCAAAGACAATGGCGGAGATCTGAGCAACTGCGAGGACAAGATCTCCCACGGCGACACGGCGCGTCTGGCGATGATTGTGGCATCGAGGACGGGTTCTGTCGTAAGCACGTAAGGCGGCACCCGATGTCGGATGACCGACGACAAGTACTCTCGGCGGCGTGGCATCAGAGAGGTGTGTTGGCGCGGCGGCTTGGGCGAGCCCGGAGAAAGGAGAGGCGCGCTTGCGATGGAGAGTGCTTGCGGTGATTTCTCGTAGCCGGTGATTGGGGTGATTCGCGTGCGTGGAGGAGGTCCCACCTAGCGGCGCACGGAGACGGAGCCACGGACTCACGGGGTCGCACCGGGGGATCGGAAGGAGGCAAAAAAAAAGGTTCGCCGTGCTCAGCCGACGCAACGTCGGCTTCGCGCTGGGTCGCATGCTCGCCGCCGGTCACGCAGCTGTGGGCTCCTGCTCCTGCTCCCGCTCACCACCACTAATGCCAGCCCCCGAAGCAACCAGCAAACGCTCCCTTAGCGAACTGCGAGGGAGTCTGATGGGGAGGAGAAATTGAGAAAAAGGTGAGCGAGAGAAAAACGAAGGGCTTGACGAGCATGTGAGAGGACGGGTTGCGACGGTTGTCGTAATTGAGGGAGACGGGCCTGTTGGCCTTCCCGTGATGGCGTGCGTGATCACCGCTCGCCGGCTGGGTCACACGCGCTCGGTTGGACCCGTGATGGCGTGCGTGATTGCTGGTTGAGCGGAGAGGAAGCCTGGGCGTGGGTGCTGAGGGTGGGAAGCTTGGGCGTGGGGTTAGAGTTGAGATTAAGCTTCCCATTCTTTTAGATACTATGTCAACCTCACATGTATAATGAAATATAAAAAAAAGAAAATTAATAAAATAATTAATTAGCGTTAAATATCATAAAATAAAATATGCAACAATAAAAATATATGAAAATAAAATATAGCTATAAAATTAAAACCAAAACAAAAAATTACAGGAAACATAAAAGAGAAAAATGAATAAAAAACATGAAAATAGAAAATAATAAAAATAGTTAATTGGGTAAAAATAAAATGACTAAAATAAAGATAAGAATAAAAAAAGTGAAAAGAAAAATTAAATACTACATAATAAAAATAAATACAAGGGAAAAAAGAAAATAAAAAAAATACATAAAGTAAATAAAATAAAATAAAACAACATAGAGAAAAAAAAGGAAAAGGAAAAGAAACAAATAAAACAAAAAGAAATAGAAACCCTAAATAATAAAACTAATAAAAAATATATAAATAAAAGTAAAAGGGAAATGAAAAGAAAAAGAGAAAAATAGAAATAAGAAAAAGAATCAACTACCTAATCTTCCTAGACTGCTGATGGGCCGACGTGGGCTGCAATCCTGAGCGTGGGATCGGACTCGGACAGCTGCTCTGCTGGATTCGAGTACGGCCTGTACGGGCGACTGGCCGAGGATGAATCGCAGTGTGACTGCACTTGTCGGATCCCGAAATCGTTAGCAGTCCCCGCTCCAGACTCATAATTGGACATAGAGTCCGAAAAGTATTCAGAACCGATGTGAAACTGTCCCTGACGCCCTGGCTACTGCAGTGCATATATATATATATGTCCACGGCGTGGGCAGGACCGCAACCAGAAAGACTACGAGGTTTTCACGATGTGGCCGCCGCCGTTCACCGTCCCTGTACACGAAGTCTGGGCTGACAATTTCCACGTCGTGGAGGCCAACATCGGCTACTACGCGGCGAACGCATGCTTCATCGCGGTGGACGTGCACTACCCCGGCGTCGTCCACGGCCCCGACGGCCATCAGGACCTCGTTGCGCTCACCGCGGAGAAGCGGTATACCACGGTGAAGGCTAACGTGGATGCCCTCAAGGCGCTACAACTCGGGCTCGCCGTCCTCACCAAGGACGGGTTCATCGCGGCGTGGGAGTTTAACCTATCCGACTTCCACCCGTCCGTCGACCCCCACGCCGAGAGCTCTCTCTCGTACCTAAGAAGGCGCGGCCTCAAGTGCGACGACCTCCGCCGGCACGGCATCCCCGTTGCCAAGATTACACGGGTGCTCCGTTCGATAAGCCGGCCAGGGGTGTCGTGGGTCACACACACCGGAGCCTACCACGTCGCGTACCTGATGAAGATCATCAGCGGCGGCAACCAACTTCCCGGCGACATAGCCAGATTCATGGCGGCCGTGCGGCGGTCTCTTGGCGAGGACGTCTACGATGTGGCCACCATGGCATCGGACTGCCGAGACATGCCGGTGGGGCTGGAAGACATCGCAAGCAGGCTCCGAGTGGTGCCGCCGCTGTCGACGCACCCGCTCGCGGGCGCCGGCAGCGTGCTCGCTCTTGGAGCATTCATGAAACTCAAACTTAACGTGTTCAGAGGTAACGTCAGCAGATACAGAGGCGTTCTCAAAGGACTGCAGGCTACCTAAGGGCCGGGTCATCGTTGATCGATCGTTCATGCAGACGAGATTTCTTGTGTGTGTTTTTAGAAATTTTTAGAAAGAAAACAAAAATGATCTACGGCTAGTGTTCAATAGGTCATCATTGTCTTGTTTTGCTGGCTTGCGCAACTTTATAGTCAATTATAGAATTGTATGGGATTGGCCTCGTCGGGTCAGCATATACGGATTATATCTGTGAAATAAACGATATGTACTTATCTTCCTTGACCAATACTCATCCGTACTTTATTAAGCAACAATCAAACGGGAAAGCTTCAAAACCGAACTATACTTAACCTTTCTGTAGTGAAATAGCAATGATTCGAGGAGAAAAGAGAAAAAAAAATAGAGCAGTGAAATAACAATCAAACTGCAGCATATGACGAGACGTCAAATTGTACTCCCCTTTTACAATTGTGCACTGAACGTTGTGAGGGCATGGGAACAAAGGGCAAATCCCACGCGTTCTTAACAATCGAAGCGGATGGGAGGATTTCTAACAGTGAAATGTACATGAAATGGGAGGTGCTAATATAGTACATTGGGCAATACCATCAACGCGTCATAGGGAGAAGGGCTTCGCATAGACATCAAATGGCTCGCACGCTGTCAGTTGTGGCTCCTGCATAGAAAAACGCAAACAGCTACCAATATGAAACGCTGACGACAAGTTGAAAATAAACTGACGACCTTCATATCAAGCTCAAGAATTTACCTGTCTCAGACCACCAGCAGAAAGGCTCCCTCCAGTAAGAAGCATTGTAATTAGTGATGTAACAGCACCACCACCTGCACCCGCTGAGTCACCTGTGTTGCGTATTGTCGAACGCATGGAGTTCAGGATACTACCGTAGGTGGTGCCCTGTCCACGTTCAATAGCTTGGATGAAGCAGAATGTCATTGCACCAGTCGAAGTGATCTTTGACAAAGCCTGACCAGAACAATTTCAATTCAATCAAATGCTATGAATGACTGGGTTGAAGGAGATCAAAACAAACTTGATCAAACAAATAGTAAACAAGAAACTGCATAAACAGATGATCTACCAACAGTCCCCTAAACAGACTGCAATAACTTGTGGAGGAGTGGATCTAGAACTTACAGAGGTATCTGCAGAGGTCTGATCATCATCACAACCACTAAATGAAATAGCCTCCCCACCACTAGTGCCTTTCCAGACACCAGATCGTGGTCGGTGATCTTCCCATACATATTGCCCACTCCTGTAATATCAATAGAGATAAGAAGCCTTAGCTGAAGAGATGTTTATCATAACTAGAATCCCGTATATGATTATCAACCATATACCTAATAAGGATAAAAACATAAGATTAGAATCAGCCTAACAAAAAATACATCACTACTCTTGTGCCAAATAAACTTTTAACTAATGCACCAGGGATAAATTAGCTGAACATATTTGTATTGCAAAGATTGCAATGTGTGATAATAATAAAAAAATGATATGACACCTGTTGCAAACAAACGGCAATGACATAGCACATCATTCTCAATCCGAATTCATGGAAGTAACAAGATGTGTGCTAGCAGCAACTCTCTAGCTCATTGGTACTTGGTGCTGTACCCAGACTGTATTTCAATAAAATCATATCACGATGAATTCAAACATAACAAAACTAGCATGAGATTTGCATCAGGTTCAGCAATAGGTTGTAGAATTTTTATGGGGTAGATAGCAGTTTTTTGCAGCGTTAATTCCATATACCAGAAGATAATAAGACTCACATTAGGTTCAGGATGATAGATAATCCCTGCTGCATTAGCATAACAGTAGCTTAGTGTAGCCATAAGATAGCATCTTTCTGTTTTACTTTAACCTCTACTTTAACCCTTTTATCCCTTTTGTAAAGTACTTTAGGCAGATGCTCTAGAGAGCTTCTTGTAACCCAAGTTTGCTTTTGCTATATATACAAAGGGACTAGCCCACCAAGACTGCATTCCTGCAGCACCAAAACCCTCACCTTTGCACTGTTCCATTGCCAACAATTGGTATCAGAGCTTTGGGAAGAGCCTAGGGTTAGCCAAGCCATGTCGCTCTCTACCGATTGCGCTGCACGCGCCACCGCCGCCGCTGCTGGTGCTGCTGATGCCGCCGCCGTCCATGCAGCCGATGATCGGCGTGCACGACTGGCCGCCGCAGAGACCGCCGCCGCCGCAACCGTAGAGGCCGCCAGGCAGGCCGCAGCAGCAGCACAGGCCGCCGCGCAGACCGCAGCGGCACTCAGAGCAGAGATCGAAGGCGAGGTAGAGGGAGATCGCCAGCGGGCGCCGAGCCCGGCGCGGAGGCGTGCAGAAGGCAGTCCACGGAGGCGCCGCGCTCCGTCTCCATCACCAGAGCGTCGTCGCGAGCGCGGAAGAGGAGGACGACGTGAGTCGCCCGCCGTCCACACGGTCTACCGTGACTCCGGCTCGGGCACCAACTAGCCGATGCTGACGAAGGCCAACTACCATGAGTGGTCGCAGCTGATGAAGCTCAAGATGCAGGCGCGCGACCTCTGGGACGCCGTCGCGGGAGAGCCGGTCACCTACCGCGACGACAGGCGCGCGCTTGAGGCACCCATCGCCGCCATGCCGCAGGAGATGGGAATTCCACTCACCGACAAGGACAGCGCGAAGGAGGCGTGGGACGCCATCGCCGCAGCTCGGATCGGTGTGGACAAGGTCCGCCGGGCGACGCTGCAGCGCCTTCGTTGCGAGTGGGAGCACCTCTGCTTCCGCCCTAGTGAGCAAGTCGAGGACTTTGCCATCAGACTCACCACTCTGATGCAGCAGATGTCGTTGCACGGTGATCAGGACTTGGATGAGCAGCGCGCGGTGGAGAAGTACCTGTGCGTCGTCCCGGCGAAGTACTCCCAACTTGTCATCGCCATCGAGACCCTCCTCGACATGGAGAACCTCAGCATCGAGGAGGTGACTGGGCGCCTGAAGGCAGTCGATGATCGGGAGGAGACGCCCCCCACCGAGCCGATCACCGTGGACGGGAAGCTGATGTACACGGCTGAGCAGTGGCGGGCGCGCCAGAAGAAGAACGACGATGACGGCGGGTCGTCATCGAAGGACCGCCGCCAACGTCCGCGCGGTGGCCGCAGGCAGTGGCATAGGAGGAACGCGGCCGGCGAAGGAGGAGAGGAAGATGGTGAACGTCATGCAACCGCGACGACATGTGCCTCAATTGTGGCCGCACAGGTCACTGGGCACGCGACTGCCGTGGGCAACGTCGCGATCGCGTAGGCGGCGGAGGTGGCCGTGGCGGAGGACGCGGGGAACGCAACGGTGGTGATCGCGGCGACCGTGGCGTTGACCGCGGCGACCGTGGTGGCGACCAAGGAGCAGGGCGTGGCGACCGCAGGCAAGGCCGAGGCGGTGGCCGCGGTGGAGCCGCGCATGTCGCAGAAGCAGAGGAGGATGAAGCTGCTCTCTTTTTCGCCCACGGGTTCCTCGACATCGACGACGGCGTGCAAGCCTGCGCCTTCACCGCGCACAACCTCGACCTCCACGAGCCCAGAGCCCGCGCTTTCCTCAACACCAGCGCCGATGATGGCAAGCTTGGCGGCTGGTACCTGGACAGCGGTGCCACGCATCACATGACGGGTCGTCGAAAGCTCTTCTCCGACCTCAACACCGACGTCCGCGGGACTGTGCGGTTCGGCGACGCATCCCGTGTGGAAATCCAAGGCGTCGACTCGATCATCTTCCAAGCCAAGACCGGTGAGCAGCGTGTCCTCCAAGGTGTATACTTCATCCCTGCCTTGCGTAACTCAATTCTGAGTCTTGGTCAGCTAGATGAGGGCGGATCGAAGGTGGAGATCGACCACGGTGTGCTCCGCATCTGGGATCGCGGTGGCCGGCTACTTGTCAAGGTCCGCCGCGGCGCCAACAGGCTCTACATCCTCCACCTCGACACTGCGCCACCAACCTGCCTCGCCACGCACAAGGAAGATGAAGCCTGGCGCTGGCATGAGCGTTTCGGGCACCTACACTTCGAGGCGCTCCGTAAGTTGGGCAAGGAGGAGCTCGTCCGAGGGATGCCAGTGGTCGACCACATGGAGCGGCTCTGTGACACCTGTGTCACCACGAAGATGAAGCGCCGGTCATTCCTGTCCGAGGCCACGTTCCGCGCCAAGGAGCAGCTCGCACTGGTTCATGGAGACCTGTGCGGGCCAGTGACGCCGGCTACGCCTGGAGGAAGACGGTACTTTCTGCTCCTTGTGGACGACGCCACCAGATACATGTGGGTGGTGCTGATCCCCACGAAGGACGCCGCTGCAGACGCCATCAGGAAGGTGCAGGCTGCCGCCGAGATGGAGAGCGGCTGCAAGCTCAAGGCACTCCGCACCGACAATGGTGGCGAGTTCACCGTCACCGAGTTCGCCGACTACTGCGCCTCTGAAGGAATCAAGCGCCACTTCTCTGCTCCCCACTCACCGCAGCAGAACGGCGTGGTCAAGCGCCGCAATCAGACCATCGTGGCGATGGCGCGCGCGCTGCTGAAGTAGAGGAGGATGCCGGCAACATATTGGGGGGAGGCTGTCATGACTGCGGTCCACATCCTCAACCGATCCCCAACCAAGGCGCTGAAGGGAAAGACGCCGTAGGAAGCCATTGGTGGTCCACTTCAAGACCTTTGGCTGTGTTGTCTACGCCAAGGAGCTGGCTCAGCAAGGCAAGTTGGATAACCGCGACAAGGCTGGCGTGTTCATCGGCTACGCAGAGGGTGCCAAGGCTTACCGGGTGCTCGATCCGGTGACTCAGCGAGTCAAGGTCAGCCGTAATGTCGTGTTCGATGAAGGGTGCGGCTGGGATTGGTCCTCGCCCGAGCCCGGAACGTCAAAGGCGGCCGACAGCGACTTCACGGTGGAGTTCTACTGGCCGGCTGAAACAGAGGAGGTGTAGAGTCCGCCGCAGGCAGAGCATGACATTGCGACGCCTGCCCCGACATCACCAGCTCATTCGCCGCCAGCATCGCCCATGGCGCAAGGTTCAGACCCAGCGACTCCGACAGCAACCTCACCAGCGTTGGAGGCGCCGGATCCCCAACCGGAGTTCGCCACTCCACTGGAAGGCGACGAGGAGCGCGTGGATGCCTGGCATGGCAGCGAGCCACTCCGCTACAGGACGATCGCGAACATCCTGGGGGAGGCGCCTACTCCACCGCCGGTGACCCGCCTCTTCGCCGAGCTTAATCTAACCCTTTCAGGGGAACCTGCTACCTACGGCGAGGCCAAGGGTGATCCTGCCTGGGAGGCAGCCATGAAGCAGGAGCTCCGCGCAGTCGAGCAGAACCGCACCTGGGAGCTGGTGCGCCTTCCCGCCGGCCACCGTCCCATTTCGCTCAAATGGGTCTACAAGCTGAAGAAGGATCAAACTGGCGTCGTGATCAAGCACAAGGCTCGGCTTGTGGCGTGCGGTTTCGTCCAGAGGGAAGGGATCGACTACGAGGACGCCTTCACCCCTGTCGCCCGCATGGAGTCAGTCTGAGTGATGCTCGCGCTAGCTGCTCAAGAGGGCTGGAAGGTCCATCACATGGATGTCAAGTCCGCTTTCCTCAACGGAGAGCTCAAGGAAGAGGTGTACGTCCAACAACCACCCGGCTTCGCCGTTGTTGGAGAAGAAGACAAGGTCTACCGACTCCACAAGGCGATGTATGGTCTCCGACAGGCGCCAAGGGCGTGGAACGCCAAATTGGATACTACACTCAAGCAGATGGGCTTCGAGCAGAACAGTCATGAGGCTGCAATGTACCGGAGGGGCACCGATAGCTCACTTATGCTGATCGGGGTGTATGTTGATGATCTGATCATCACTGGCGCAAGGGAGCAAGTCGTGGAAGCATTCAAGGTGAAGATGAAGACCACCTTCGACATGAGTGACTTGGGGCTCCTGAGTTTCTATCTCGGAGTTGAAGTCCATCAGAGCTCCGATGGGATCACCCTGCGCCAGACACACTACGCCAAGAGGATCTTGGAATTGGGTGGCATGGCTGAATGCAAGCCAGCAGCCACACCCATGGAGGAGAGACTCCGGCTAAGCAAGCACAACACTGCTGCTGAAGTGGACTCAACCCAGTACCGGCGAGTTGTTGGCAGTCTACGCTATCTTGTTCACACAAGGCCAGACAATGCCTTTGCTGTTGGGTTCGTGAGCAGGTTCCTGGAAAGGCCAACTGAAGAACACCAGCAAGCAGTGAAGCGTCTACTGAGGTATGTGGCTGGCACCACAGAGTATGGACTCCACTTCACCAAGGCACCGTCTGATGCTCGGTTCATAGGCTATTGTGACTCAGACTTAGCTGGAGATATTGACTCAAGTAAGAGCACAACAGGAAGCATGTTCTTCCTTGGAAACTGTCTGATCAGCTGGCAGTCCATCAAGCAAAGAGTGGTGGCTCTGTCTAGTTGTGAAGCTGAGTATGTGGCAATGACAACAACAGGAACACAAGCACTATGGCTATCTAGATTGCTTGCTGAAATGTTGGGAAAGAAGGTTGAAACAGTGGACTTGAAGGTGGATAACCAATCAGCACTTGCTCTAGCCAAGAATCCTGTTTTCCATGATAGGAGCAAGCACATCAGAACCAAGTTTCACTTCATCAGAGACTGCATTGCAGAAGGAAGCATCCTGCCTGATTTCATTCCTACTGAAGATCAGCTAGCAGATATCCTGACCAAGGCCCTTGGAAGAATCAAGTTTGAAGAGATGAGAAACAGAATTGGGCTAGAAGAGATCACCAAGACAAGTGGCAGCAAAGATTAGGGGGAGAATTGATAGATAATCCCTGCTGCATTAGCATAACAGCCATAAGATAGCATCTTTCTGTTTTACTTTAACCTCTACTTTAACCCTTTTATCCCTTTTGTAAAGTACTTTAGGCAGATGCTCTAGAGAGCTTCTTGTAACCCAAGTTTGCTTTTGCTATATATACAAAGGGACTAGCCCACCAAGACTGCATTCCTGCAGCACCAAAACCCTCACCTTTGCACTGTTCCATTGCCAACACAGGAACAGCTCTTCATATGCCAAGGGTAAGTGAGAGAAAACAAAAAAGATCAAATGACCATGCACAATATGAATTACCTGTCCATTCTGCAGAGGTAAGGCAAATCAAGTGCTGTTCCACTATGGCAAGCATCAATCAGTGCATGAAGTTTAACTCCATGAGGAAGTGGTCTAACTAGTGCTGTATTTATCTCATCATCCACAATCATTCCTTGTGTCTCAAAATCCAATGGGCAGAGGGTTTCATCAAACCCATCAACCTCATCTCCACTGTAGTTTCTTTGTTGTGCTCCATGCCCAGAATAATGGAACACCAATGAGTCTCCAGGTTGACAACCTTGCACAAGCCAATACATGGCCATCCTTATGTTATGCTTTGTTGGGATTTTGTAGGGGTCGGTTTGTTCTTCTGCAAGAATGTAACCAAATGTGTTACTTTTTAGGGTTCACAAGAGTAGAAACGCCACATTATCAAAAAGGCCAACACTCAGTACATAAAGTTTCAAAACAATCAAAATGTAAATTCATCTGCCATCTAAATTGCACCTAATGTAAATGTGCCTCAACTATATCTGGCACCAGAGATTTATCATAAAAAACAGAGGACGCAACACAAGGAGGAACCAAGCACTAAGGTAGTATTTGCACTTCAAATCTTTCAAAAAATATCTAAACTTCAGTTGATATATAAAACGTGGAAAATCTAATTCAACTTGAGCAGAATACTCAAAAGAAATAAATATGCAAACCCATAGAAGCCAGATCAAGTAGATCAGTAGGGGAAAAGATGATAAGCATAAACCATAAAGTACAATTATGTAAGTATTGTTCCCCTCAAAAAAAAAAGAACATAGAAAACATTCAAAAGATGGACATTCAATTTAGAAAATTTCCAACTGTGGAATTGCATTTATATTTTTTCGCAAAACAAAAACTTCCATATTTGGAATGATGAACAGTACAAAAAACTTAATTTCTTTGCAGAAACTTGCAGGACCCGCAATTTATATAACCACCTTAAACAGTCTGAACTTTTCCTGAATTTGCAGTTCCACACTTGGGATTAAGTTGCCTAATCAAAGTTAAGACAAAATCCCATGACTTGGAAAAATACTAGCAGAAACTATACCTTCTGATTATCTCAATTCTTAACCTGAACAACATCATCTATGATCCAAAATGGCAAAGCAAGTACATATTCATGTACTTATCTTTTTTTTTTCAAACGGCCTGAAGCAGAATTATTTGTCAGGCAGGTGATAAAGATATCTCACAATATTGGACAAAACATTCATTCATGCAATCCTCCAGCATGAACCCTAATAAAATATCAATTCCCGCAAATTCTATAATAAGCCAAGAATAAGAATAAAGGTAGTCCACCGCAAAGCGTCCTCCAATCATCATATCCCATCGTATATATGCGAGATCTGATACTGGCAAAAAGTTGACCCGAAATTGCGGCCAACCAATTCGATCGACTCCATAGGGGGCGGTAGAAGCAGCAATGGAGATCGGGGGTGCGGGGCTACCGACCGTTGAGCATGATGATGGAGTCGTCGGGGAAGTTGAAGCGCGTCGTGAGCAGGTGGCGCATGCACTTGGCGTCGTTGATGCAGCCCTTCAGCTCATGCCGCGAGTGCCGATACGAGATCCCGCACACCACGGCGCGCTTCCGCCCGTGCACCGGCGGCGGCGGCGGCCCCCACCCCGGCGCCGGCTGTACGGCGCCGCGGTTGGGCTCGGCAGGAGGGCCGGGGGCGACGTGCGTGATGGCCCCACAGATGGCGCATCGGATGGAAGGAGCACCGTGCGGCAGCTGCAGCGGGGTACGGCACCCCGAGCAGTTGATCAGCATTATCATCCTGCCCGCCGATCTCGATGCCGCGTTGCCCGTGTCTGTCGACGCCGGAGACGCGACGAGATGAGACGGATCGCCGGCGAAGTGGATTGGTTGGTGCGGTGGTTTGGGTGGATTTTGTTTGCGCGTGGCTGGCCTCGTCTTGTTGTTGTCTTGATGGGGAAAAATGCGCAGCACAGCGCGTCAGCGCCCGCGGCCCTGGTCGCGTTCGCGTCGCCTCCCCTTCGTCCTTCGCGTTGCCGTTCCCTTCCTCGAAAAGAAATGGTGCAGCGGCAGTGGTGCTGGTGCCGCTTGCGTCAGGCTCTCCCCAATGTGTTCCACAGTACAATCTTTTAATTATAGCTTCAAATGTCATGTAGCATCTCATAAAAAAATGTCTATATTTATCACAATAACTTGCAGAATATATGATACTAGTTTGTGTGAATAATCTAAATATTTACTAGTCTACTTTGATTATTTTATTTATATCGAAACTATTAAAAATGTTAGCCCCTATTGGGCGTGTCCTAAAGTCATGCCCAACGTGAATAGCTGGCATGCTGCCCCACAGGTCAAGTCAGAGCAGATCACCACGATTAATAGCCTTATAGTCTGTCAGGTGCTCATATAGAGGTTGTGGTATCCTCAACTACTAAAAGTTCAAGGCAATAGTTGGAGGGAGCATCGTGTGTGTGGCAGAATGAACAGTAGTAAGCAGCACTCACGTTGTGGAAGGCACGATCATATGTGACACGGTGCACTCCAAGTAACCAGGTTCGACCTTTGATCATGTGATCGACGCTTGGAACATGTAATTAATTCGACGAATAAAAACTAAAAATGTGCCCTTGATTATTGAGGATGCCGATTAAATCCCGGTCACTAAGGGTTTGTTTGATCCATTAGCACTAAAAATTAGAGCTAAAAGCTAATTTTGCCGCTAATTTTTAGCTAGCTACTCTCTCTATTCTAAATTATAAGAGCAGATACAGTAATGGGTTTATAGCCAAATTAGTCAGCATTTTTGATGATGTGAAGGAGAGAAGGAAAGAGAGAGAAGAGAGTTTGACTCTTGTTTTAGCACCAAGCTGGGCACGCATGCATAGACATTAATGGGTCCCAACATATATGATTGTGAGAAGAGATAAAAGAGAGAATAGAAACATATAATAATAAAGAAAAGATTATAGTCAGCAGATCAAAAGCGAGAGCTCCCGTCTGCGCCGGGGGAGCCGGCGGTCTTCCTCGCCTCCGATGGCCTATGGGCCTTTGCGAGGTAGTGAAGACCGCTGGCCTCCAGCCGGTCGGAGGTGTAGGTCCTAGTAGATCTAGGTTTAGGTTTCCTGCGGCAGCGTTGAGGCGGCGGCGACGGCGACGTCATGGAAGGGTTAGGTTTCCCGGCGGCGTGAGCTTCATGGAGGTGGCGGCGCTGCCATGGTGGAATAAAGTCCTCCCGATCTTCGTCCACCTCGTCGTCGTCTACTCCGGTGACGATGAGAGGTCTGTGAGGTGGTGTATGAGTCTGCGGCGGCTGTTGTTTCGTCGTCATGGCGGAGCGGCGGTGCTCGTGCCGCGTCTAAGGTCAAGGTTACGGTGGCGACTGAGGGCATGGCGGCAAGATGGAGTGCGGTGGATCAATCGCGATCTACTGGCGGCACGGATCGGGATTGAGCGAGCTTGGCTTCACCGCGATGACGGATGTCATCATCAGCACCACTCTCGTCGTTTCAATCTGGATTGTGATCCTGACGGATGGACGCTCAAAACCTTCTTCGCTTCCGCGAGATCGAGCGTCTGCTGCAGTCCACCTCAACGCCGGTGGTTTCCTCCGGCTTCTGGTGATTCAGGTTTGGCGGCGTCAGCGGGTGTCGGCGGTCTTCGTCGGCAGCGAATGCAGCCGGTTTTCTTCCTCGTAGAATATAGGTTGGACAGCTATCCTACGTATCTTTTTTCGATGTACTTTTATTTGGACAATTCTATCAATTAATATAGGTACACTTTATCAAAAAAAAATTATAGTCAAGTAAGAGTCTAATTATTGTATAGCTTGGCTCTTGGTACTTGACTTATGGTCAAGTACTTGGCTTTACCATTAACCATGTCCTAAGACGTTTTAGCGTTTCTAAATATATTGTTTTTTCTATATATATCTAAACATAGTGATGTCATGCATGACCGGTGGCAACCCACGCTTCGCAACGGCAGCAGTGCCAGTGAGGCCCGTGCAAGGGATTGAGGACCTTGGTGAAAGCCTTGCTCTTTGCGGTCAATGACAGCAACGTCTCCGGGTGCCATTTACTTCCTTTGAAGTGTCCATCAATCACCCAGGCTTGTCCGCCGGGTTAGCGCGCAGCCGGAGCGGGTCTGTTTCCACTGTTTCCGTGGAGGGATGGGGGAGACGGAGTATATCATGCTAGAACTTCGTCGAAGTTTCCGTGGAGGCGGTACTCTGCTGGGCTTCGGAGATATGAAAAGCAGGCGGCGTGGCCCTACGAGGGAGCGGTAAATGGCGTTGAGGAATAAGGGTAAAGTACATGGATGACCTTGTTCTCATGGTCCGAAAACTAAACAGTAAACACCCTGAAAACAGGACGGACCCATCCCATCCCCTTCATCCTCCAAACCAAATAGTACACCATTAGTTAACAAACAAACACTTACAATTTACAGTAACACGCCAACCACAAAACAACAGTAGACACTCTCATGAACATGATATCTTTATGCGTTCTGGTACAAACTACAAAGTACAAAAATGGCTGGCGGCATGTGTGGTTTCTCCAACCAGCACGGCCAGCAACCGCGAAACTTGTAGGTTCTGTACATGCTCCAAGAGAAAAGAAACATATGTTTTTGTCTCCTAATGTTGGGGTGTACATTCATCATATCTCTAACATTGGGTGCGTATGACACTGCAGAAAAGGCAGGAGAAACCTACTGCTGACCTCGACCAGTTGCCTTAGACAATGGAGAGTCCTCAGAGCAGTAGTTCTGCTGCATCGCAAAAGACACCACAAAGATGTATGGAAGGAATGGCTGAAAACTTGGTCTTCTCCCGCAAGCTTGAATGCTGCCGGCAATGACTCAGGAGTCGCCAACTCGCCATGGCCTGATGAACGAGCAGTGGCTTCCCCTACTAGGAAGCTGAAGGTTATGTCAGGCCATTGGTGATGCGATGGCATCGCGAAGCAGCTCCATGCCAACATATATTGGCTTCATTGTCACACTACTGACAGTGGTAGATCGTCACCATTATTGGGGATGCGCTTTTGTGCAGCCTTCACGGCAGCCACCCTGGCTGCATTGGCTGCTTTATTAGCTGCTGCAACAGCCCTATTCACCTTATCATCTACTCTTGGGATGTCATAGGCCTTCTCTGCAGCTCTTCTTGCTTCCTGCATAGTCAACATGGTCAGGAATTAGGAAATACAGCCATGCCATATTTCATATAAGTCCGGCAACTAATGGGATCATCAAGCGCATTACCTGCACTGCGTTGAGGACCTTGGAATGGTTCACAGCAATAGGTGACCCAGGGATAAAGTTCTGGGTGCTTAAAGTATCAAGAACTCCATTTTGCCAGTGGCCAGCTTGCGTCTCTCCATTCCTGAAACTATACATGCCTAAACCCTGTCTTCTACCCTCATGCCATGCTCCCTCATATCTATGGCCATTGGCAAAGCTGTAGATTCCAAAGCCGTGCATCCTATCAGCAAAGTACTCTCCAGCGTAGGTGTCACCATTCCTAACAGAAGTTCACAAAACATTAGTCAAAGCTCCTAATAATTGTGAATTTATATAACTAATATGCAACAGCATGTGATAAATATGACTGGACCAGGCCAAACAAGAATGAAGGCATGATGGTAACGCACGGCACCTCCAACTATGCAAGATTTCTTACTTTTAGCTACAATTATTTCAATATTATAGCAGCACAAAGGGTGTCTCCAGTTTCTGTTGTCATTAATTAAAGCAGAAGGTGAATTCATAGTGAAACGAATGAAGTATGAAGAACTAATACAGGAAAAATGAATCAAAATAAACAACAACAACAACAACAACAACAAAGCCCTATAGTACCAAGAAAGTTGGGGCAGCCTATCAGGAGTTTAAAGGCAGAAGCTCCTTGAACTGAAGGGGTAAATACAATAAAACTTACAAACATCACCTTGAATTGAAGTACTAAATACAATAAAACTTACAAACATCATGTAAGATTTAATATATTACTCCCTCCGTCCCAAATAAGTGTCACTATGGTATTCGCGCCGGTCAAACTTTCTTAAGTTTGACTAGATTTGTAGAAAATATTAGCAATAGTTGTATCTCCAAATAAGTTTATTATAAAAATAAACTCAACAATCTATCTAATGATACTAATCATAAACTATAAATATTAATATTTTTTATATATATATTTGGTCAAAGTAAAAGCATCTGACTCCTCGGTTAGTGAGAACAACACTTATTTTGGACGGAGGGAGTACTTCACAACAAAAGTCAAAACTGAAAATACAATTATTTTAGCAGTCTTTTAATTGAATATGCAGAGTAAAATAAATATAAAATTGTCATCTTTAGATGTAGCCAATCCACAGGTCCAAACAAAATATGACCTCCAAGTCCAAAGATGCCAGGATGCAATCATTAATACCCATACCCAATCAGACAACGAGATAATATAACAATGAGAATATAAATTCCTACACATGTCTGCATTTCAATGTTGAGAGAACAATATGGACAAGAAGTGGTAAAAAATGGTCTCAACAATGTGGCCAAGCCCTAACTACATGGTTCAAAAACTGTATTTAGTTAAGCCTGATAAAAAAGAATGCAGAACTACAATAAACCACATAGCGCGCATAAAGTTCAGAAATGACAAGCTATCAGTGTTTATTAAAGGTACATGCCACCAAAGACACCTTGCGTAAGAGAAGCTGAAAACATGGAACTCTCTCCTTTTTGAGGAAAGGGAAGATCTCTATTAGTTGATTCATAATCTTACATGAGAAACTAAGTGCTAAGCACATAATTGTACGCATATATAAGGTTCATACTTGCATTGTAAACTCTCTTATACATAATTGGCAGATTAATATCAGCACAAAAGAGCTAATAGCAGAATATGCTTTCAGATTCCACTGCAAATAGAGAATGACAAAACTCAACTTGGATTTTATGTTACCAGCCATCTCTTAACTCCTTGAAAACAGCCTATTCAACAAAAAGCAACAAAAGAATAAACTACCGCAACTAATGCATGATCTTAGCCAGATTATAATATTTCCTGCGTTCCAAATTATAATTCACTTTTCCTTTGTCCTAAGCCAGATTTCACTAACTTTGATCAAATTTATAGAAAAAATACACCAACGTTTACAACATCAAATTAGTTTCATTAAGGTCATCCTGAAATATGTTATGAAAGTGCATTTATTTGAACTAGTACATGCTAATATACTTTTTTCTAAAAGCTTGGTCAAAGGTAGAGAAATTTTAACTTAAAACAAAGCCAAAGTGAACTATAATTTGAAAGGAAGTGATAGTACATAGTACCAGCCTAATATCACAACATTAATAACAATTTGTGGGTTATATCATGATACAAAGAACTGCACTAGAGATATGTTTCGAATGGATACAGATATTCCGTCTTCCACAGGCCACAGAATGTGCAGATGTTAAAGGATTAGGATGATGTAAAGCGCCGGAAATAGCTACGTACGAGATAACACGGTTTAATTGAGCCATCATATACATCACCAGATGCATCAGCCTAATTCAAAGCAGCAAACTAACACTTCACAGAAGATGCCTATCTGTATGGCAAAATGATCATTTATTAGCACAGCAGTAAGTTGCACATAACTCAACTTCACAACAATCACAAAATCGTGAGCAGCATAGGAAATGCACGTTTCAGTTTCACACCTGAAATGGTAGTGGCCGAGGCCATGCTTGACGCCCCTCTTGAACTCCCCAATATACCGGCTACCATCCTCACAGGTGTGCACGCCATACCCATGGCTCTGGCCGTTTGACCACTCCCCGGCATACACATCCCCAGTGTAGAACCTGTACACGCCGTGGCCATGCCTGAGTCCCTGCCGGTACTGGCCCCGGTACCGGCTACCTCTGGCCCAGGTCTCGACGCCAAAGCCGTCGTACTTGCCGTCGACCCAATCCCCCTCGTACCTCCCGCTCATGTAGTAGTAGTAGACGCCGCTGCCTGTGCAGCGGCCGCGGTGGAACTGGCCCTCGTAGACGTCGCCGTTGCTATAAACCTGGACGAAATGGCCGGTGGTGGGGGTGGTCGCGGATGCGGACGGCGAGGAACCGATGGACCAAAGGATGGGGGATCGGCGCGCGCGGCGGAGGGGAAGCGGGAGCGCGAAGGGAAGCCGCGGCAGGGAGAGGCAGAGGAGGAGGAGGAGCGCGCAGGAGAAGGCCGCAGCGGAAAGGAAGTCGGCGAGGAGGGAGCGAGGGAGGATGGCGGGGGTCGGGGAGAGGAAGTAGAGGGAGGGGAGCGAGATGAGGAGGAGGATGCGAAGGCGGAGGTGCAGGCAGCGAAGGAGATGCCTGGCCGCCGCGGGAGCAGCGGGCGCGGGGACCTTGCGCCGCCGCGGCGGGGTGAAGGGCGATGGCGAGGGGCGAGTGGGGGTGGACGAGGAGGAGGACGAGGTCATGACGACGGGGCGCTTGTGCGGGGTGGAGGGCAGCGCGTGGCGTGGGCTTGACGGGATGTGGATGCGGAGGGAGAACGGATCGAGGACCGGCGGGGGCGGAGGGTCTGTCGCCGGGGCCGCCGCCGACTCCGGCGCGGCCGCGGGATGGTGGTGGTGGTGATGCATCTAATTGGAAGTGGGGTTCGGGGTTGGTCGAGCCGGGAGGGGGTGGTGGCCGGCGGAGGAGAGAGACATGGGACGATGGGCGAGGCGGAGATGGGCGGGGAGAGGAGAGGAGAGGAGCGTGGTGATGGTGGGGGCGGCCGCCATACGCTTTTTCTTTCCCCTTTTTCATGCACCGATTTTTACGGGTCTTCTACCCTCTCTTCTCGCTGTATATTCTTTTACATTTTATTTTTATTTCTTCATTTCTTGTTTGGGCAGATCAAACTTTATTATAATATGAAAAAATGCTAACCAAATTGATAGCTTAAAGATTCTTCGCATTTCCATCTAATAAACTACAAACTTATTTCTTTGACTACTTCACTCGGACGAAAAGTAAAAGATTGATCGTTGAAATCTCAGCTCAATATGAAAAACAATATGAGGAGTAGAGTTGCTAACTAGTACATGACTAGTTGAATGTCCTAGTACATGACTAGTTGAATGTCCGTGTGTTGCTACGGGATAACAAAATTTTGTAAAAAAACATAGATCGCACGATAATATAATAATGTTCTCCATGAGAGTAGGCATCATTGATTCGTGTAAATGTAAAAGTGTTACATGTCAATTGTTGACATTAGAATCAAACATGTACAAATGGTTTTGCAGTATGCATGTAGTGTGTATACATCATCTTCATGTAGAGCCCGATAAAATATATTAAAATACCTAGAAATGGTAACAAGTATAGCGTTACACAAATAATATTTATTATACAGTACAAATAGAATGAAAAATGCATTGTATTAATGAAATGTTATATTACCTCGTCTATAGCGTTAGAACCTCCTTAAATACAATATTTTTCGTGAAAGTTCCCGGCATCATTTGAGTCTTTTTATCCTTAACTTTTTATTTGATGTCTTTTTCTTAGCATTCTTTTGAGCCTTTTTCGTTGCCTTCTTGTTCGCCTCCTCTTCCACTGCCTCCACATCAGGAGGTAGGACAAGGACTTTGATATTCGTTCTTGTTGTGGCTCTAGACATCGCAACATACAACTATCCATGAGAGAACACCGGCGCGGGCAAGTACACACCGACGTTGAGGATAGTCTGGCCTTGAGACTTGTTGACCGTCATGGCAAAGCTCAGCCTGATAGGAAACTGCTTCCTCTTAAATTGGAACGGAAACATCTCATCATCCGACGGACATAGCGGTATTCGAGGAAGGAATACCCGCTTGCCAGCATGCTGCCCCACCACAATTTCCGCGTTGATTGTATTTCTTCGAAATCCCCGCACCACCAGCCTTGTATCATTGCATAGCCCGTTTGCAGGATCAATATTTCTAAGCAATATGACAGGACACCCGATCTTGAGTTTCAAGACATGTGGAGGCAGTCTGTTGGGTGTCAGACTATAAGGAACTCTGATGGATAGTAGTTATGTGGATCATCTACCGCGGCGTCAAAACTGTGATACATTGTCTCCCCGCCTTGGAACATATCAATCATTTTCATATTAACCTTGTCCATCCAATCATTTCGTGTAGATAAAATAGCTCTAGTGATGTTGTAGTCTTTGTCGGCCATGTTTGCATTTAGATCTGGAAAGATGTTGTCGATTAAAATCGCCAGAGTACGGAACACAAATCTCGTCTGGAATACGAACATTGTCATCTTTGTTAACCTCTTCCGTTCCACCACCGATGCGCAACAAATAATCTGCAAACCATGGGTCACTGTGAGCCCTCATGTTGCGGACGAGCTTTAAGTGTTGCATGGATTCCCAAAGATACGACCTTCGTAGAGAAGCACCGACTATTTAAGCCCTAGATCCTTTCCGCACAACAGGCAGGACCTGTCTGAAATCGCCACCAAAGACAAGAGTCTTTCCTCCAAATGGTAAGTCTGACCGGCTCATAATATCTCGTAGACTGTTGTCTAGTGCTTCCACATTCTGCCTCTTTGTCATAGTCGTCTCGTCCCAAATTATGAGAGTTGTTTGATGTAACAACTTGGCAGTACCACTCTGTTTCGTGAAGCTACAACAACCGCCCTCTTGAAGAGTGAGAGGTATCTTAAAACGCAAGTGAGCCGTCCTCCCACCTGGCATTATATCCGTTGCGACTCCAGATGTAGCTGTAGCAACGGCAAGCTTATCCTGGTTGCGTAGTTTTGCGAGAAGTGTCTGTACAAAAAGGTTTTTCCAGTCCCGCCAGGTCCATCCACAAAGAACACCCTACCTTTGTTGCTTTCAACAGCGGTCATTATCTCATCGTATGCGTATCTTTGCTCGACATTGAGTGAGTTGCACAATAGCACATCTTCAGGTTTCTGCTCGACGCTAGCTTCCTCAAATATCTCCCGAGGAATCTTACTGGATTGGTCGTATGTGCGATCGATTTCTGGAAGAGGAAATGAACTTATATCCTTCCTCATAGACTGTAACATGTTTCTAATGTCTATCAAAACCATCTGTCGCACCAGATCTAGGGATGGATGTTTATGACTGTAGTCATCTGCCATTGCATCATAGTGTCTATTCCACAACCCCATCACATCATTCGGCTCGAAGAATACCAATATTGTTGCAAATAATCTTCGTAGGGAGGAAGACATCTGGAAGACAGTAGCTTCACTTAGACATTCATCTAGTGTATTGTCTTCTTCTATTAGACCCCTTCTTTCTGCAGCTTCACGGAATGTAGGTAGTAGAATGCCATCGACAGTCCTCAGGTGTTCGTATGAAGTAGCATCAGCTACATTGTTTAACAGAACACGAAGAAAGTAGCGTTCTCCCTCAGCGGGATTCGCCGAGATGACTCTGCCAACTTGGAAAACTGAGTTTTTCCTTGGCTGCCAGAATTTACCATCAGAATGCCAGGTAAAACGCTCTGGAAAGTCTCGATACAATATTCCGCATACTTCCTCCTTTGTCCTGTTTGCCTCAAAGTATGCTGTCAGCATTGACTCTTGAGCATCGGGTCTATTAACGATACGTTCGACCTTGTCCCGTTTATTGAATGCAACCATGTGCATGTTAGGTAGATGAAGCTGCAACTGTTGTACTGGTGGGTGGTTTTTCTTAAATCAAAGCCATATATCCTCCACAGTGCTTCTTGAGGTGTCACCCATCGGGCTTCTCTGAACTGAGCAATCTCATCAATGTCCCCTCCCTTGTCTGTTTTGTCAGACTCCCTCACCGCCACCGATGCCCTGTCATGACCCTTATATACATACATGAAAAGATACTTTACCGACTGGATACTACCACATGCTTCAACATTTATATGACAATTGAAGGTACGTAGCAGGCAAGGATTGTAAGGAACGACCCATTGATTGTCAAGGTAATGACCTCGAACTTTCAACATACATCCATCATCGCGTCAAGTGTTTGGACCAGATGTGTTGAAAAGCGCAGAGGAACAGGTGCGAATCATAAGAGAAAACTTGAAAGTTGCACAGTCTCGACAGAAGAGTTATGCTGACACCCGTAGAAGAGATTTGGCTTTCAAAGTAGGTGACTATGTCTATCTGAAGGTGTCACCTATGAGAAGCGTAAAGAGGTTCAACATGAAGGGTAAGTTAGCACTCAGATATGTTGGTCCCTTCAAAATAGTGGAGCGACGTGGTGAAGTATCTTATCAGCTTGAGTTGCCAGAGAGTCTAGCAGGTGTACACGATGTCTTTCACGTGTCTCAGTTGAAGAAGTGTTTGCGTGTGCCAGAGGAGCAGATACCTTTGGATGAGTTGGCAGTTAAGGAGGATCTCACCTATGAGGAATATCCGATAAATGTTTTGGAAACAGCAGAAAGAGTCACCAGGAGCCGAGTCATTCGTATGTGCAAAGTTCAGTGGAATCGGTATTCAGTAGATGAGGCAACATGGGAAAGAGAAGAAGACCTGAAAAAGACATACCCGCAGTTGTTTGAGTAAGCACCAGCTGAATCTCGGGACGAGATTCCTTTAAGGGGGGTAGATTTGTAACATCCTAAAACTTGCATTTCTTGAAATAGATTAAAAATGGATTAAATGCATTTTTGGGTGATCATTACCATATAGGAAATTAAGAATGTTTTCCAAAAATAAAAAGAATCATATGGTAGAAACATTTTTGTTGCATTCATGCTGCTGCATAGTGTTCTTGTATTGTTTGGTATTTTCAAAATTCAAATTAGATGTTCAAATGTGCTTTGAAATTGGTTTTGGAATTCCAGAAATAAAAGGAAAAAACAATTCCTTTTACCCTCTCCCTCTCTTTCTCAATTCTGGCCCTAAGGCCTCTTTCCCCAGCCCAGCATCACAGCCCCCCCCCTTTTTCTTCTGCCGCGTGGGCTTCTCCTCGGCCCAGCAAACCAGCCCAGCTCACCCCGCGCTGATAGGTGGGCCCCACATGGCAGCTTCATCCCCCACCTTCCTTTCTTCCTCCCCTCTCCTTTCCTTTCTCCCGCGCCGACGGATCCCTCTGCCGAGCGCGATTTGGAGCAGGGGATCTCCCCCTTTCCTTAGCCGATGCAGTCCCGGGCTATAAAAGTCGAGCCCCGCACCCCTCAGCTCCTACCTTGCCCCCGTAGCAGCAGCCGCCTCGCCCGAGCCCCAGCAGCGCCGCCGCCGCCTCCGCGTTGTCGAGCATCCCCGCACCATCCTTCGTCCTCCCGAGCTCCGCGTCGTGGTAAGAGGGCCTCTAAGAGCTCGCCATCCCCCTCCATCCCCTCTGTCTCGCCCGCGTGGCTCTGCTCCACGTCCGCCAGCATCACAGTGCCGCCCCTCCGCGCGGACGCCTCGCCCTCGCGCGCAATCGGAAAAACCGACCCCACCATCGTCTTCGCCGTCCCTTCCTCGATCTCCCTGTCCTTTCCGCGTCGAGAATACCGCTCTGTGGCCTCGGATTGCTTTGCGCCGCCCAACTCCGGCCATGGCGCCGCCGGCCGCTCTGTTTCCGACCACCGCTCCGCCGCTCTCTCCCCCCTTTCTAATCTCGGTCGTTCGTTCTGGATCAGGCGGATCTCAGAGCCCCGTACCCCTTCGTCCTGTCTGTTTTACAAAAGAAACCCTGCTGTTTTTAAGTCATAACCCACAGTCCTATAGCGCATTCCCGCTTTACGTTTTCGACTCTGGAAAACGTATTTCCTTTCGGATTTGTTTTATTTCGAAAATAAATAGAAAACCCTTAATTACAGAATTGCCACCCATTTTCAAATGCTTATAAAATGCTCATTTTAACTCCGTTTTGACTCATTCAAATTGCGTTAGAATCGTATCGACGTAATCTACGTGTTAGTTAGTTCATAGATCATGTTAGACAACCTTTAAAAATATTTAATTGCTTAATCTATTTTAATGTCAAGTTTAATCTGCGAATCTTGTTTAGAGCATATCTTCTTCGTTATAGCTCCGTTTTTCGTGATCCAAACGTCGATGTGATCGTAGTAAGACGTAGATCAGTTTTATAAACTTTTAATCTTGTTTTATTATGGTTGGTGTACTGTTCTAATCTATAGCCTTTGTTTGTTTGCATGTCTCGGTATGATTGTATGTTGATGTGGTGATCGAGTATAGACGGTGAGCAGTACGTGGGTGACCAGGAGGTTTTCTTTGAGCAGGAGCAGCAGGAATCTTTTGAGCAAGGCAAGTATTCATGGGATCATCCTTATTGTCCTAATCACATTAAACATTAATTCATGTTATGCATGTGTTTCCTTGACAACCTATATAGTTTACCATAGATTTGTACCTTATACCTTGTTACCCTGGGATTTATGCATTGGGTAGATCAAGCTAGTGCTCTTGAAAAATAACTATGATCATGTAACCTTGACTAATGACTTATGCAACAACAGTAAAATATGCTTTTTAGCAACATGGATTAAGGTGATCTAGAGCACAGTTTTTGAGGTGCTCTAGAACCTCTGTAAGCGATCACCCGGGTTTTACAGTACAACCATGAGAGCTACATGGCTCTGGCTTTAGTTAAGTAAGGGGGTTACTTTCTCGCATGTGATAGTTCATGAAAGTTGCCATTGACACGCGGTTGCGGGGTACGGCCGGAGTGGCTACCGCTGCGCGTGTGTACCATCAAGGGGTCCCGTATACCCCTTGCTCGTGGATCCGTAGTGTCTGTTGTATGTCATCGAGCCCTCTGAAAGACTTCATAGTGTACCCTGCCCGCGCACCTCGACAGTGTTTTGGGAGTTATAAACCCGGGCATATGGGTAACACGACTCATGGGTAAAGTGTACAACCTCTGCAGAGTGTCTTAAAACTAATATATTAGTCATGCTCACACGCGGCCTGGAATTCTTATGGAACAGAATGACTTTAATCTACCATTTACTTGTTTGCTATTCGTTATACATGTTTACTTGATCATATGGTTATTGGACTGTTGATATTATCGATCCTATCCATATGCTAAAATTGTCGCAACATAAAAGCTGATGCAGTTTAACCAGTGTCATACTTTTTGAGTCTCATGAACCCCATGTTTACTTGTTGAGTACTAGAAGTACTTACGCTTGTTTATTTTCATATTTGGATAAAAATCCCGGATGGGTACCAGATTATCAAGGTTATGAGGAGTATCCCGATGACTACTAGGTTTGGAGTCAACCAGTTGACGTCCCTGTGCGATGGAGCTTCGCGAGAGTTATCTTTTATTTCCACTGTTATGTAATAGATATTAATTAGATACTTATTCGCTATGTAATAAACACCTGTGATGGTACCTTTTTGATGATTTGTCGGCTTATGTGTGTGACTGGTCCTTGGGCACACATAAGGTTTATGCATTCCGTTTTGTCTTTAAAACTGGGTGTGACAATCAACATCTTATTCATTGCATCCAACTTTGCATGGAAGACTCGGGTAACGAGATCTGGGCGATCTTGTGCTATCTGGCCTGGACAAAGTTCATTTTTTATCTCATCCCAGTTTGGGTTGCACGTCATTGTGAGGAAGACATCAGGTTTACCAGACTTTCTAACCAGAGACATTGCATCCATGTATCGATGCCTCATGTCACGGGGTCCTCCAATGAATGACGTAGACAGGACAGTACGCCTTCCGACATTCTCAGCAGATCCTTCGCCCGAATGCATACTGTCCACCATGCCCTGGTATAGGTCAGCCCTCAACCTATCCTGATTGTTCCTTATGTAATCTAAACGTGAGCTCTCAATCTTGATGTAGGTGTCAACGGCGAACTGCTGGAAAAGACGTCCATCATGGAATATTGGATTAAAAATCCCTGGCCGCATCTGAAACTTGTAGCAGTAGTAGTCGCGCACGGAGACACATAGGTTCCCAATAGGTTCTACAAGGAGGCATTACAAAAAATAGTATCAAGAGTTGCAAGCAAAATAAATTTAGATTGCAATATTGAAAAGAGTTGAAGTTACCTCCATCATCATCACCACCATCAGTTCTTTCTTTCCGTTTTGCACGAGCTGCCTCAACTTCCTCCATAGTCACTCCCACTTTTGGAATGAAATTGTGCCACCCAATCTCAACCCTTGGGAAGAATAACGGGTATGATAGAGGGTCATAGCACGCATGATATGAACGAATTCTATGAAAAGACCGATCCTTCCCTTGAAGGAGGACACTATGCTCGAATTGGCCTAGACGCTCGCTCCCTTCGACCGAGACCGCGGCCACCTCTAATGTCAGTGGCACATTATATACTCTCTGGTCAAGTTGTTGGTCAAGGTTGAACTCAATACGATAATCATCAAGATCTTTAACATGCCCCATAGTCCTTAGATGCACAGAAAAACGGATTCCCAGTTAAGATTCTAACCATTTAAGATTCTAACTTCTCTATCTTTTTGGGAGGATTCCTTACGACACTGGCTCATCCGATGCTCGAGGGACGGATCATCATCGTAAAAATAAAGCTCGAGGTGTTTCTTCTGAACTCCATCCTCCTTACCAAAAGATTGCATGTTATGGTAAAAATGGCCATGGGCACGGAACGTGTAGACACCACAAATTTTCATATTAGTGGTCACACGATCTAGTTGACAATACAGTGAAGTGAAAGAGAAGTGACCATTGAAATATCTGATGTTTGCACGAAAGTGTTTGGCATCAGCATCCGAGCTTGACCACAGCCTCATGAGTTCTAGTGGTGTCTCAACATTTGCAAGATGAATCTTTCCACCACGACAACAGAATCCAGGAGGTTCAGCCTCAAATTTCTTTGTGTTGCAATACTTGCAGTTCGGCACCGATGACAGCACGTGCTCCTCTGATGGGATATTAGCATATACCCTGTCGAATGGATCCAAGACATCAGATTCACTGTTATCTTGCTCATTCATGTCGTCATTATGGTTGAGTTCGATTTCCTCTCCATCATCTTCTACATAAAATTTATGGTGTCATTCGTTGCAAAAAAGTGACAGAAAAAATGATGTGACTAATAGGCGGAGTACCTTGTCCAGCAAAAAAGTACGCGTCCTCCTCATCGTCCTCAAATATGATATTTTCATCATAGTCTGTGATAAACAACCATATACATTATGAGAACATAATGACACATAAAACCAAGAAAATGATAAATCTAATTAAGAAAATACCATCTTGGACCATAGAGCCTGGTGTATGAGCTTGAGCACCATCTTGAGGCATTGAAGAATCATCGTCAACTACAGACGGTTGTGTCTGTGTACCTATGCCATTGTTAGTTGATCGAATTGGAGGCTCTTCGGTGACACCATCTTTAGTAAAAAAACATGATTTTTTGGATTAGAAGAGCAAAGGAGAAAGTATCATCAACATATAGTGCACAAGGCGAATTACCGTTATAAACAACACTTGGTTGAGTCGGGTCATTCAAATCATTGCAGATTTCATCCACACAACCTCTAGTCCTTCTTGCAATGTTTGCTTCAAAAGTCTGATTGCGACGGGATACAAGTGCATTTCTCTCTCCAGCGGTCACTCGAGGCCTATGTATAGTATGTCCCGCAGACAATTCCGGGGTATGAACTTCTTGATTTTGAACTACAGATGGTGTGATGTCAATAGGCATGCCACTCAATTGGGGTATTTCCATATCTTGTGAAGCTAGTTTAGGCGATTGAGGTGAATAAGGGAAAATAAACTGAGGGTTAAAGTGAGGGCTCTCCATGGCGATTGAGTCTGGGTGTAAATTGTTGGCTCTGTGTTCTCTCACCAAACTATTGTATTTTTTTTCTTTGTCTCTCTATATTTGACATTCTTCTCTTGTGGAGTCAATTGCAATCTTCTTGTGGCCTTTTTGGGTTCATTTTTTGCCGCATACAAGTCACGCCGCCTCTTGTTTATTTGCGCCTTTTGTTCAGGAGACATTACATCCCTTCTTGCTCTATCTAGCTCACGCTTACGCTCTTTTGGACATGTGATAATATTATCAATGGAATTTGATACATTTATAACACCTATATATATATAAAAAAAAAATTAAGGTATCAACGTCTAATCGATGAGACACAAAAAATACAAATTATAAGATATAAAAGTTTACGCAAAAGGGTCAGCATTGTCATGTCCAAAATAAAGCGACGATTCTATAAAGAGCGTACCTGTTTCATCAGTAGTGTTCATATCCGTCTCAATTAAACCATTGTCAATATCACCAGGAACTCCAATGCTTAAAGGGACATGACCATCTAAAAAATTATTGGTATAATAAGTATCCTACGACACCATAATATTTTTTTGTTGTAACCAAATCAATATTATTACCATACCTATTTTCTCGACATTCTTGTTTGGAGTCATTTATAGCATCTTTGCAGACTTTTGTGTTGCATATAATTCACGACGTCTCTTATTCAGTAGCGTCCTTTGTCCAGGTGACATTGCAGCTTTTCTTGCTCTGTCACGATCACGCTTACGCTCTTTTGGGCACGTGATAAGTTGGTTGATATCTTCCTCAATGTCATCCACGTCACCAGTGACACCAATGCTACTTAAAGGCACCAAACCATCTACAAATATAACCACACAGTACAAATTGAACCATACAATAGGCAAACCATTTCCCACCGATAATTTTATTCGCCATGCAAATAATACTTTTATTAGCAGAATAAGTACTTGATAATTGTTGCAATCCATTATTATAGGTTGAGTGCCTATGGAGCCAATCACGATTTTCGTTCGTTTCATTTGGTGTATTCCCATCTGCAACTTTAATTTAATTAAACATTGTATAAATTCTTATAATTACAAAACATATAGCGGTTAAAGTAACACTCAACAATGCCACCATACCTGTTGAATGGGCAGCCGTATTGTTATCAAGATCACCATGACCTTGGTTATTCATCTTATACCTCTGACGACGTTTCTCGTTTCTTTCACTTCTCTTTTCATTAGAGATTGTTGCATAGCGTTCTCTCTCTCTGCCTCTTTTGCTCCCCCGGGCGGATACAATTCTCTTCAATAAATTTTGGTGAGGAGTTGTAAACATATTAACAGAGAATATGCAGAAGTGTTGTAAAAGTTTAGATACCTCCATTTGATGTATTTGTAACATCCTCCAAAGGTACGCGATGACCGGTTGGTCTTGGTGTGTCCATCAATACTGAATGGACGTCAACATTGAATTAGCATATGCATATGGCCGTATAATTATGTAATTCAAGAAATCATTTTTTTATTATTATATTAGTGTTGCCCCTTTCAAATCCTTCATGTACACTGTTCATTGACATGGAACTCTTATCCTCCTGCTACAGCTCACAGGAAGCATGATGCAGCCTTTCTTCCAACATATAGGAGGTAATTTTTTTGCAGTACAATAAGTACACAGTTTCGCAACAACTTATAGAGCTTAGCTTTAATTCTGTAGGAAACGAAATTGGTATGTGCCATGGTCTTATCTTTCCGATTCAGTAAACCATCCAGAGATTGCAGGTGAGCAACCATTCTAGTTTACAGTTGAGTGCACCACTGGTGCAACCATTCTGATTCAATTAGCTATTTGGCACTTTAGATGGATTATAATTATATGGTTGTTTATCGTATGGTCACAATTGAATTTTGGGTCATGCAACAGAAGCCAAAAAAAATGTCTTTTGCTTTACCTCACCAGCCTTACACTGTTTCGTGGTCTGTTCCATATAGCAATGAATCCCCTGTCCTTGCAATGATTTTGGGTTATATGATTGTGGGGCTAATTCTATCTAACATTTTTAGAAACAAATAAGTTAACAGACGATGTCATAGCTGGGAAGTGAACATTTTGCATATTGAAGCTACGGTGCAGAATTTTGCTTCTGCAAATTTAGGTCTTATAAGTGTTTCTTTGCTTGTGCAATACAAACTCTACATATCTTATATGCTTCTGTAATTTACACTATTGCTAAGACACCTCTCCTTATTGCTGCTACTGCGGTCTTCATCATATGGTTTATAATTGGCATACCGGGAAGCATATTTCACCACATTTCATGCAATTTGACAAAGCAAAGAAAGGACATTTGTTCTTGCTTATGCTTATCTCGGTGGCCATTTGTTAGTATATATTTTACACATTGCTGAGATAAACTTTGCACGAAAGCTTGCATTCAGACATTCATTTTTAATAACACAGTCCACCGTTTGGCTTCCTTTTTCCCAGATCGCTTGAGATTCCTGCCTAAGTAGGTTTGAGTATAAAATCTCTAAGGTTCTCATGATTGACTAAGTAGTTGTTACAATATATTATTAATGACTCAATAAATGAATTGCTCTAAATACATATTTCTTACAGAAGTAGCAGCTCCCAGATCACGCACTCGCTTGTTCAGAAGAACCTTCTCGTTTGAGAACAACTTATGATGCCCTGAAACAACTTAAAATTGCAGATTACTGTACATGAAACTAAACTCACAAGCAGAGTAAATAATGCAGGAATTTTTTTGGGTAAACTTCAAAACATATCACAAGAAAAATATCTTCTTAGGAAATCACAAAATCAAGTTTCCTCCACCTTATAACACATGTTTTTAAATTTGCTTGGGAAAGAAAAGCATCAACTCTTTATGGAGGTTGGATGACTGTGAGGTTTACTACCTCCCGAGCACTATCCAATTCCAATGAACCTCTACATGTCTCAGTAACTCTAACTGACAAGCCATCAAAGCATCAGTGTGTTAAGTCTCAGTAAACTTGGTAACTTAGACAAGCCATCAAGAAGCTCAAAAATAACTATATATGTAAATGGCCATGTCTTACAATGGGAACCTAAAAAAGTTACAACGTTATATAGGTTAAGCTACTGTAAATAATATGACAATGCAGGTAAACAAAGTTTCTCCTTAATTTAACTATATTAAAAATTGCTTTGTTTACTCCTTTGTAACAGAGAATGTGAGATACTGACCACCATGCTGCAATTACTGAAACGTACTTGCAAACATCTCATTCATTACTGTTTTTTTACAAGAATTCAGTACTGGTTGGCTTTAGAAGAGAAAGGTACTTGCAATCAACAATTTTTTATATAACGGGTTTCAGTACTGCTTGGCTTCAGGGAGAGGAAGGACATCGGCGCTTGGCTTAAGAAGTGGCATACCTTACTGCCTCTATGTCTGACCATTTTCCGGCAACAGAAAAACACCACAGGCAGCAGTTTTGGTTTAGAGGAAAAGATGGTTGAAACCTCGGATCCTCAAACAGAACACATATGGGGCTTCTTTTGAGAGAGATAAGACTGGAGGCAAACCTGTTGGGTGCCCGACGACGATATGTCGAAGAGCGTGACAGAGCAAGGGGCAGTCCGACAGAATTTGCAGTGTGGCGTTGTGGCGTTGTTCAGGTGGCGAGCAGTGAACCGTCCGCACACTGCCGAGGCGCTCTTCGTGCTGGTGCCCGAGGACAGCCGTCGGGGGAGGATGGTAGAAGGGGTGTCGAGGCGCTCTCCGCGACGTAGCGGCGGCGGCCAGGTTATCGAACCAACAGCGGTGATGTTCCACTTCTCGTCAAGCAGGCTGACGTGATTCGGTGCACGCGGAGAAGAAGAAGCAGAGGCGGCGATGATCGTCAATGTGTTGTTGGTTGCTCGTCCAGTGGGTGTGCGATCAGATCGGCGCCATCGCTGTCGCCGCGTGCCACGACCACGAGGACATCTGACGAGCAGTTGAGGACGCACCCAAGTGGCAAATTGAGAGGGCTGTGCACGATGGTGTGGTGATCGTGTGGTGTAATCCTGATGGAAGAGGAAGAGGATACCTGGGCTTGAGGGAGATGTTGTGCGTCGTCGAGGGTGAGGGCGAGGTGCAGCGAGACGACGAGCGCGACGACGACGATCGAGCTTTTCACGGACGTGGACGACGATCAAGCTTTTCACGGACGCGGCAGCACGACGACGACGCAACGTGGCACAGACGATCCCCAACAGTAGCGCGCGCAGAGAGCGGGTCCGGGTTGACGACGGCGCAGCGGGTCTGCGCAGTCGAGAGGGTGAGGGCGAGGTGCAGCGAGGCGACGAGCGCGACGGTGACAACAGAGCGCGACGACGACGAGCTCGAAACGGACGCGGCAACACGACGACGGCACAGCGTGACGGCGAGCGCGAAGGCGACGAGCTCGACACGGACACGACAGTACGGCGACGGCGCAGCGTGACGCATACGATCGCGCGCAGAGAACAGGTTGACGACGGCACAACGGGTCTACGAATCAAAGGGCTGGGCAGCTGGGCGTCGTTGCGTTGATGCGTGCTTCCAATTATGGTGATTGCCTTGATGATTGGTTTCAATTTTGGACAGTCGCGTTGATGCAGGATGGTGGCCGGTGAATTCGCACAGAAGAAGGCAGGTCGCACGATCGGCGGAGCATGGGCCGGTTCATGCGTTTCTCATCTCATGCGTGATTGACGGGGAACCAGCGAGCGTGATTCGCGTCGGGGGTAGCGGTTCCTATCGCGGGCGTGGGATCGCGAGCGCGATTTGCGTCGGTGCCGCGGTTCCTATCGCGGGCGTGGGATCGCACGCCTCGGCAGACCGACGACCCCAAAGCTTTTTTCGCACCAAAAAAATTTCCATCTTTTACTCTTTTTATTTATTATTAGTTGTGATGATGAGATGAGATGAGATGAGATGAGAGAGAGAGATGAGAGATGGGATGCTGCTTCTATGTCAAAACTCAAAAGCAATTACTACAATTGACATGTCTAGTTTTAATTGTACTAGCTCTAACTATTCACATGTCCTACTCATGTGAATGCCATGTGTTGTGTGATTTTTGGTCAAAATGCGCAAGGGAAACATTTCTATTTCGGCACAAGTTACACAAGCGTGTGGTGAATCAACAATGAATGCATTAATGGCTGCTGTAGTTCTGATTAATAAATGTAAACAAATTTGCAAAGACATCACAGCTACTCGCTCTTCGCTTGCAACAATTAACTAATCTCATATTTGCCCTTGCGCTAGTAGTTGATGCTGTATTTAGTTTTGCCAAAGCTGCCCTTCGCATGCTAACTCGGTACATCTTACTTACGACGCACGCGATGGTTCCTATACTTTGTCCGCGACGCAATGGTTCCCATACTTTGTCGACGCTCTAGCAACCTTGATATCCTGCGCTAACGTGTTTCATATAATCCAATCACAAGAACGCTTATCTGAAATGGGCAAATGGCATGTTGTACAACACTTCAGAAAACGTGAGTGAAGCAAAATCGTATCACATCATATACATGTATCAAACATCTAAAGTTTCTTTTTGCAAGTTCTTCCTTTAAAGAAAAACAAAATGGACAAACTACCCGATCAACCAATGTTCACTGTTCAAAAAGACAAAATAAGTATATCTATAAATATACTACGTACAATACAAGAAAGAAGGGGGAAAAGGAGGTCTCATATGCATTTAGACCCCTGGAAAGTGGAGTTCCGGCAGCCCCTGTTTGCTTGCTTGAGCGATAACGTTTCTCATGGTCCTGGAAACGATTATAATAAGTATTATTCGTCGCTGTATTTCTGTTCATATAAATTCGTTTGACAATCAGGCGTCATCGCGTCAAGCGTAATAAGGAAGAAAAGCGCGATGTGTTGTGGCTGTATGCGTCGACAGGGACGCCGGGAAGAAAACTCGGCGTGCGTCTGAATGTCTGATGGGCGCGGTGCTGCGTCGTCGATTCCATCGGCGGGCGTGCTTATCCGCGGAGCCCTGACGCTGACATCGTCTGTCTGACGTGTACTAGTGCTACTAGTTGGAGTAGTGAACCATGGTACCCGGGTTCCAGAATAGTAGAGTAATAGTACTACTGCATAATTAGGAGCTGCCCCAGAAAATAATTCTGACAGCAACGTATGCCGGCAGAAAATCGATTCAGAAGCAGCACAAGCTGACCATTACAACATGAAAGAGAGAACAAGGGCTAAATGTCTGCTCAGTGTTCGAAAACGGAAATGAGAAATCCAACGTACTCAGTCGAGTTCAAGTGCGTTGAACACGCACCTATCTTGCAGCCGGTGGTTAGTAAGGTTCATCCCGCCTGATCGCGTTTACGCACAGCCCGGTCGCGGTCGGCAACTCGGCATCCGCAGGACAAGGACGTTGCTCGCTCTTTCGGTCAGCATCCGTCGGCGAACAGCAGCGCCGTGGGCTCATGGAGTTCATTCCAGCGTCCACCGAAACCAGTGAAGAAGCCGTCAACATAAACTTCCACGTTTCATGATCCGACGACGGGGCTCCAGCGACCTCCTGACCTACTCTTAACTTTCAACTTGTTCCCACCTCACAGAACGCTATTCAATCAACTTATTCAATCTTTCAATCAGCGGCTTTTTGCCGGCTTTTCCCGGGTGCGTAGAAACAATATTGACATAACGACAGCGGCAAAGATTTCGTGTAAAATGACCTGAAACCATGCAGATGCGGGTAGACATACATTGATCAAGTGAGAGAGAAAACCTAGGTCACACAACAGTGGATATCAGAAAACAGATAGAAATTTCACAACAGTTTACAGCGAGACCCAAGCTCGCGAATTCGTACATCAATAGGCCACAATATTTTGAAGGCCACGGTGCTCTCCCTAAAACCTAGGTGAAAGGGTGTGCTTCTGCTGAAAGTACAGCTCTGTCATGACGGCTTGTGAAGTTTGAAGCCGAAAACTCTTGGAGTGTATTGCTGCGACGGCTTCTGCGGCTTCAAGTGCGGATAAGTCATCAGGAAAAGGTGAGGGAATGTCGTCCCAAAGTATGATCCATCAATGGCTGGGTAAAGTAAAGGACATGCAATCGCAACTTACAAAAATACATCTATGATTATTTACCGAGAAAGAGTTTGCCAGCCAAAAATCTGGGTTGGAGGCAAGTAATACTGGGGGTGGGGATGTTCAATGTGGTGCTGTTGGCATGGAGATCAGGAGAAGAAAACATATATGATGTTGCAAAAGGAATATGTGTCAATAGTTTTAAAGGGTGCTCAAAATATAAATCACTTGAAAATGACAGAATAAAATCGCCATGGCATACTCTTCTTCGGTAGATGTAAATGGAATTGTGGAATCATAGAAAATACTAACTCAAAAAATAACAGGTCAAAAAGGATACTGCCTTGGTACTTGGATCTTGGATAACTAAGTTCCTCACATTTCGGACAATATATCTTCACTGTGCTCGATCTAGGAATATCTGATTGCCCTGCTGGAAGACAGGGCTGGCCACAGCAGTACACTCTGGGGCATCTACCAAAGTCATAGTTCTTGAACTTCTCCAACTGCGGCAAATAAAAGCAGAACAGTTCAATGTCGAAGGGAGATAAGAGGAGCAAAACATGTCTTGATCCTACTTAGACCATAATATAGATTAGATTACCATTGCAGCTAGACCTTTGCTGGTTAAGATGTATCGTGCATGAATTAATCCATACAGCATCTCTGCAGACGACTCGATTAATTCATTTTGCTCCTCAGTGAACACATCACCTGTACATAAATGGTCATGTCTCATGACTCATGAGTGCAACAGTACGATTAATCTAGACCTATTAGCTGATTTAAAAATACAAGGGACACATGCACTAGTTGACTGGATTTATTAAGAGATTTATCACCATAAATAAGGGTGCGCCAAAAGATAGGTGGATTGAAAATAAGTTACAGACCATGAATTCAGAAAAGGCAAACCAATATGTATTAACTTCCTTAAGGAAAAACTATCTCACCATTAGATGATTCAATGTCTAAGATGAGATCAAGTGCATAATCATAATATGGCACCTGATTACTCAGACCACACAGGTTAAAATCATCCTGTATATAGTCATCATCGATCTCACAAAAGAATTCATTGCCTCGCAATGTACAGAACCATGAAATCCAGGATGTGTCCTCTCCCTCAGAACCACTGACATCAGAATCTTCACTGTCCGTTTCAAATTCCTCTGCAATCCCAAATAGGGGGGAAAAAAAGAGTTAATGGATGCCTAGTGATGCAAAATCAAATATGCTCATAATCACAGCTACTCTGGTCTCTGAATAAGAACCAACAACCATAAGCAAAATAGAGACAAATACTACCAAAAAAAAAACTTTTAAACGATGCTCTAAAAAATCTAGAACTACGTGGCATTTTATTAAGAAGAAAATAAGCACCCAAATGCAGCTCGATAGGACTTCAACCTGGGTGGTCCAGGCATACATCCACACCCTCAACCAACTGATCTAGCTCAGCTTCCTCATGCTCTAGCTCTAACAAACAAATGTATATCGTTTACATTTTAATATCAATCCACAAAACAAAAAACAAAGCATACAACAGCATAACCATAAATAATTCTTTTTGTATTATGTGCTCAGTATTTGTGGAGTGGTATCAAGTTAATCCTAAAGTTTCAGCCAAAGGTGCAGTCATAACCTGCAGTAAGGTACGGCAGTGTGCACCATTACCACAGATTAGCAGAATGACAGAAAACAAAAGAGATGAAAAAACCAGCATACTAATTCAAACTACATCTGCGGCAGAATAACAACTGGGTTGCAGCTCCACTTTCTTGAATCTGATGAAAAATAAAGTGGTCATTGTGTACATAACTTCTCTTGTTTGAATGGTTAATATGATGCTTTAATGGTATGTTGTTATAGGCCTTCGTTAGCCAATGCTTCTTTTGTCTACAATGTGAACATAACCAATCCACAATCTGCGTAATAGATTTTATCCTTTTCTTCTAACCCAGCTTGTTCATTCATTTAACAAGTTCATGGTTCCACACTAGATACATCTGAAGGCCACTAAAGAGTGAAAAATGAACCGAACAGAATAACATCACCTTGTTCGGTGGTCCCATGTGTTCGACTAGAGAGGGAAAAAATGTGACTGCATTCAGTTTGGCACTTTTGGTTATCTGGGGTCGTGTTTGGCCAATTGTGGTGAACCCTTGGTGTTCACACAAGGTGGCTGCAAATAGTTTGATATGATGTTATTTTTTTGGCATTTGGACGTTACAAACTCAGTGTAGTTCCGTTGCTCTTTAGTAATGAAATTTGGCTTCGGCCGTTGTGGAAAACAAAAGTTTGCTGGTCAGGTCCACATGTACCAGAATTGATCCAACCAAAATTAACAGCATGCATCAAAGAGAGGATCAGCAAAATTCTTCCCGTGCATAAGGCGCTGAAACAGATGATTAACTCCATGTCACTAGATTCAGTTCCTGTTGCCTCCCATCCTATTAACTTTCACTTCGTTCATCAGATCATAACGTCTCCCCTTATCATCTAGAAAAGCTTTTTTTATTCTCATTTCGATCTTCGTTATTAAGGATCAGTATACCACTAGTTCTTTTTTCATGGCCAACAGAGCACCCCATAATGAAGTCCAATACAAGGACAAAACCTCATGCTGCAGGAAGTATATCTAGACATAATGTATATCTGAGACTCACTCACGGATAACAGAAACCTGAGGACTCTGCTAGCCCAACTGAAAGGTACTCCCTTTGTTCCAAATTGTAAGTCGTTCTGGCTTTTCTAGATAGATAGATTTGACTGTGTATCTAGACATAATATATATCTAGGTGTGCAGTACCTAGATATGTACATAGAAAAGTCAGAACAACTTGCAGTTTGGAACAGAGAGAGTAGTACCAAGCAGAAGAAATAATCACATATTCTTCAGTAAACAAGATACTATACTCCCACCCTCCAGTCAGAAGTTGACGCTTCAGCATCATGGTAGAACTAATTGCAGTCAATTTGATTGTCCAAAAGACCAAAACATCTACTAAATCCAGCCAGATATAGTATTATACTCCGTAGTTGTTAGCAATCCTATGGCGCAATTTTACGACTTTACGATATTAGTTTATCAGATTGATTCTACAATTCCATTAAGTAGAATCTACCAACTTATGATCCTAAGATTAGAGATCCTACCATTGGAGTTTCAATCTCATTCTGAATCAGGATTTTAACAACCTTGGATTGTGTTCAAGAACAAAAACACAAAGCATTCATGTTCCGATTCTGTGTGACAAATGTTTTGTAGCCTTTGATCGATCTCATCCTTAAAGCAATCCAAGTCACTTCCAACTATCAACGTTACACTTCAATTTGTATCCTCATTGTTGTTTTTCAAAGATACCCCCATTAGAGGAAACCGCTCATAAACTCTTTATTAGTCATTTGGCTCTTTGCTCATATTTACTGGTTTCCTAGTTTATATTGCTTATAACAGCAGTACAACACTTGTTGCAAATGAACCAGAATACAAACGGAAAGCACGCCAATCTTTCGCTTCAGGCAAGGAAGCGAGCTCCTCATTCAAAGGGGACATTAAAACGGAAACCACGAAATCTAATCACAGCACATTAAATTTCAACACAAGATTCTGCACGAAACGAAAAAACGACAGAAAAGTTGCATCTTTCAAACCAAGCATACATTGCAGCAGTTCATCAAACACAGTGACGAAGGTAATCAAAACATGTAAAGAATAACGAAGGTTCACGAAAGGTCTAGCCCTTACCACCATCAGACACCTTCTCCGCCTTGCCAAGCGACGCCGTCAGCTTCCCGGCAGCGAGGCGCTCCTTCTCCTTGGGCACGACGCCCCTGGAGGTGGACGGCGACGACCTCTCCAGGTGCTTCTCGAGCGCGTCCTTGATGCCCTTCCGGTCCATCCGGCGCCGCCGCCGCAGCCACCAAACAGCCCCGATCCACGTAAGTTGCCGCTGGTTTCTCTCCCCCGATCCTTGCGCGACAGCTCGAGTTATCCGCTGCCGAGAGACTCGCAGGACGGCGCTCGCAGGCTAGGGTTTGCGCTGGCTGCGCAGGCGGGGGGAACGAGATGGAGAGAGAGAGAAGGAGAGGGGGATCGTAGAGGTGACAAGGCGCAGGGGGGGAGAGCGCCCGTGGGCTTGCCGCTTGCGTGAGGTGGGCGGCTGAAATTCGGACAGGCGCCGGGGGTTTCCCGCAAAAAAGGACACCCCATCTCACCAGATATTTTACTCCGAGTGCGCGTACATCGGTGTCGGTCCTTCCTAGGGCCCATGTGACCTAGTACGAGTAAGCTTTGGTGTCACACATTTTGAAACTGAATTTAATTTAAGCTAGAAATTATTTTTTATAGATAGGTACGTAGCATCTCTAATAGTTTGTCAAACTCACTTACTATCTTTTATTTTTTTTGGTAAAACTAAAAAAATCACTCCTCCAATAATTTAACATCCAACTTGACAAATTTTATCAACTTGAGAAATCTCCTCCTCCTTCACGCACATATATGCGCGCGCAAACCAGTGCGCATCGATGACATACGTAGAGGTGGAACACATTAATTTTGTTTCATTCTCAGAATTTTTGATGTAAGTTTACCAGAGCTGGAAGGGTATAAAAATAATTTTGTTTTACTTTTAGGGTTCCTGATGCAAATTTGCTAAAAATTTATCAAACTGTTGGAGAGAGTCAATTTTTTCACTTATCATCAAATCACGATATTTAACAAGTAAACTTTAGCAAATTGTTGGAAATGCTCCAATCACTCAAAGCTTTCAAGCGTTAAGGACTAAATCTCACATTGATGCATTATAATGTTCATCACAACCTTTAGATGTGATCGTGAATGTCTTGATATTAGAGTAATAGGAATAGTATCATATTGTCTAGCCACAAGAGGTGTTAGTCATATGTACCCTATATAATCAGATCATGAGGCCCAATGTAATATATTCAATATTCCACTAATTATATTCTCCTTCATGGATCTCGCCTTGTCTCGTGCCATCGTGGTGGCGGCCAGGCCCAACAACACGCCTCGATCATGAGTTGTTATGGAGGCAGTCAGATCAAGCATGTCGCTGCTATCGGGTGAATCTGCCCATCTCCACTAACCCGACCACAACTACGTTGACCTCGGCAATCTTCAGCACGGCTTCTTCGACCACATATATTGCGCTCTCACACTCGGCTACCTCCACATCGGCACAAAGGGCTACCGCCTTGCATGAGGACTCATTGACTTCTTCTTCAGTCACAGCATACGCGACACATCGACTGTTATGACTGCGGGGATGTTAGCTTGTCAAGTTCTTCTCCAATCTCACCGTATGTAACGCTCCCACTGTGACTGCAGGGGATGTTAGAGTAATAGGAATAGTACTATATTGTCTAGCCACAAGAGGTGGTGTTAGTCCCATGTATCATATATAATCAGCCCATGAGGCACAATGCAATATATTCAATATTACACCAATTATATTCTCCTTCACTTAGGGTGTCTTTGGTTGGGCTGTGACTTTTGGAAAAGTAGCTGTGAGCTGTGGCTTTCAGAAAAGCAACTTTAGAAAAGTAGCTGCGAGAAAGTCAAAAGTCCCTTTGGTTACAAGCCGTGGCTTTTGAAACACCCACTTTTACTCACGAGCGGGTCCCATCTGTCATCCTCTCATATCTTCTTCTTCATGTTCGTGCAAGACGCGATATGGACGATGGGGCTTGCCGGAGGTGCTCGCCCTGGGCACGGCTGCTGGGGCAGGCTGCTGCAGGGGGAAGGCCGCGCCGGCCTCTGCAGGGGAGCTCCGCCCTGGGGAGAGCCGCGCAGGGGAGCTCCGCGTCGGCCGCGCAGAAGACCTCCACGTCGGGGATGTCTGCGTCGGGGAGGCGCGGGCCGCGCCGGACCTCCGCGCTGGGGACCTCCATGCCGGGAGGGCCGCGCAGCCACAGGGACCTCCGCGTCGGAGATGGCGCGCCGGACCTCCTCGATTGGGACCTCCGCGCTAGGGAGGGGCGGGCCGCGCCGGTCGCGCAGGGGACCTCCGCGCCGGGGACCTTGGTGCCGGGGAGGGCCGTGCAGGGACCTCCGCGCCGGGAGGAGTGCGCCGGGGAGGTCCGCACCGGGAAGGGGCTCGGCCGCCGGCGTGTAGGGGAGGGAAGGGGCTCGCCGGTGAGGGAGCAGCGACCCCGCCGGCAAGGGATGGGGCACGGGTCGGTTCTCGACGAGGGATGCGGAAGGGGCACCGCGACGTGGAATAGAACAGATCGAAACGTTATTTTGTGTATGTAACCAGTGGCAGTGAGTAATTTTAGGATTCAAAAGCTAATGAAAGCAGGGGTGGAGGTGCTTTTGGATTTGTACTGGAGTGAAGCTGCTTTTGGTCAAAAGTACATTTGTCTTTTGAGCTCTTTGGTTGGCTTTTGGCTTTTGCAAAAATAAAAGCAGGTTGAAAAGCCCAATCAAAAAAAAACCTTAGTATGGATGGAACGTATAAATGCTTGCTCCAACTTGTAACAATCTTGGGGGATTTCAGCACACTCGCGGAAATGAAGCGACCTATATATAGCCATTGACAAAGGTTTGTCAGAAAAATGAATACTTAACGATCCACTACCTTTCACAATATCGATGCTACGAGTTGTTGATCTAGCCACCATTGCAATTTTTCAACCGCCAAACAATACGATGCTTGTCTTTTCTTCCAAGTCAACCGTCCATGCATGTCTTTGCCGTGTCGCACAGTAACCAAGCCTTTGAACACCACCGGATGATCCGCCATCCTTTTGCCTTCACTTTAGACTCACCGGATCATCCAGCACACATCTTTATAGTGTCACATACGGAGTAGGGACCAAGCCTCTACTGATGAATGATCTGGCATCCTTCTGCCTTCATGCCAAACTATTGGGACCAAACTATCTTCGTCTAACATCTTCTTTGTGGTTCCTTTCTCTATCTCGTGACTCATCATTAACAGTCTTAGTATCCATGTCATAGGGCGTCCGCAATGGTAATAGTTAGTACTAGCTACATAGTCAGTTGATGTGGAGGTGAGAGACAATAAAACAGATTAATATATAGTTCTGGACTCACATATTTCTCTCACATAGTTTTGTAGATAGGTTATTTACTTGTAGTTAGTAACTACTCTCTCTCCTACTTTTTTCATGACATGTCATATCTAACTAGCAAAATAGCTAGCCATTGCGGACGCCCATATACTCCCTCCGTCCCAAAAAGGAGGACGTTATGGGATGTGTACCGATCAAACTTTTTCAACTTTGACTAACTTTGTAAAAAGTACGTGCAACATTTATATCTCTAAATAAATTTGTTAAAAAACTAGACTTAAAGATCTTTCCGATGATACTAATTACTTAGTATAATTATTTATATATATTAATACATAATTGCCGGTATTTTAAAAACGTTGACTTCTCGAAAAACGAGAATGACATCTATTTAGGGACGGAGGAGTACCTTTCAATGAAAAAGATAAATTCTATTGGGACCAAACTATCCTCCTCTAACATCTTCTTTCTCATTCGTATCCATGTTAGCAATAGCATGTATTAGTATCCGTGTTAACAACAGGCGGGTTTGTCAAATCAGTAAGGGGCCGTTTGGTTGCAAACCTAAAAATCTTGCATCGTCTAGGCATCAATCCCATGTACTCCATCCCAAAACATTCTAAAATTCTCGGAGAGTCGCCCTGTTCGCTTGATCGTTTCGGTGGTTAATAAGTCGGCTGAGGCTGTTTTGCGGTGAGAGAAAAGTATTGTTTCCATGGCTGATAAGCCATACGAATAAAGTATCTCAAGTTTAACCAAACTTATATGAAACTTATATGATAATATAATAATATTTATGATACTAACTAAATATTATTAAATTTTTTGTCAATTATATTTTTATAGTATATCTATTTGATATTATAAAAATCTTTATAATTTTCTCTATAGTTTTTTTTGTCAAACTTAAGATACTTGAACACTCCAAAATTCTTGAATGTCTTATAATTTGAGATGGAAGATATGCTAGAGCTCTTAGGTCCGGACTCAATTCAAACAAGCCGAGTTCTCTTTCGAGAACCACTTACTCCCTCAATCTTGAAATACAAGGATCAAAAGTTAACCCACGTTAAATTATTCTAATTTTAGCGAAGTTTATAAATAATATCAATATCTACCACATCAAAATGGCAAATTATAAATTATGTTTCACAAATCTAATGATGATAATTTGATGCGGTTAAGTATTATTGTTCTTTTTTATGAAGTTGGTCAAACTTGGAACATTTCAACTCAAGACAATTCAAAATCCTTAGGTCCTGTTTGGTTTCCATAAGTTGGTTTCCATAAGTCAGATGACTTATAAGTCTAAAAGTGAAAAAAATGACTTATTTTATCAAACACCCAACTTATAAGTCCATAATTTGCTCCACCCCAACTTATGGACTTATAAATCACCTACTTTCACATATGACCACACCTTTTTTGTTTGAGGACCACACTCCAACCCATTTCCTACATGACTTATAAGTCATTGAAAACCAAACAAACCTGACTTATAAATCACTCCTTTTAAGTCACCTGAGTTATAAGTCATCTGACTTATGGGAACCAAACAGGGTCTAATATTTTAGGATGTAGTAGTAAGCTAAGAGATATAAAGTGAACAATAACTAAGAGGCCTCAATGACATGCGATGCAAGTTTTGGGACTTCTAGTGTATTTTACTCTAAATAGGAGTAGAATGCAGTACTACTTTGACCAGAATCAGATTTGACCAGTACAGACAAGCACATCACAGTTTCACAAACAAAACAGAGACTTCCCACTGGAAAAAAAAAAGAAAAATGTTCATCTCTGCATACCCACTCTCAGTCGCAATCATCACCAACACAAAAGCATCATCGTTATCGTAGAGTTAGAACTACAGCTCGTCACGTACATGTGTGGCAGCCAATTTGACGCACCCTTCCTGGTAGCCGGATGAATATACCCATTCATAATGCCAGAGAAAGCTGGAGGAAATCTCCACTCGTAACCCTCCACAAGTTCTCCTTTTTGGAGGAAATCTCCACTCGTAACCCTCCACAAGTTCTCCTTTTTGCGGTTGAGGGAAGAAAAAATTCCATGTTAACAATACATCGGAGAGAGAATTGTGGTCACGTGACGAGATCATCAACTTCAGAGTTAAAAACAAAGCTGGGGAATGTTGTTGTTATGTCCCTGAATCATTGACCAAGGTAAACCGTTAGCAGGTACTTTTGTTGCTTCAAATCAAAGTTCATGCAAAGCACAAAGCAGAAATTTGAGACACTATGATAGTAACATGATATCTCTAAACAACTGATTTACGAGGCAGCAGCACATAGAAAGTACTCCTAGATAAATTGTTTTGTTAAGTTTCATATATTTCAACCCTCAGGTAACAGAAAAATAACTGCAGATCAAGTAAACATACTGAACTCCTGCCAAATAAATTGTGGAAGTAGCAACTATCCTCACAGTTATCTTAGATATTTCATTTTTGCTGGCAGACGTATCAATTAGGATTTAAAATGATACATTGTTCACTTATTTAGGTATGAGGAGATAAAAGATATATTTATGCTTCTGAATTTCTATTTTCAAATATTTTAATGCAGTCTCCATAAAATGATTCTAAATCTGTATTTTGTACATTCTTACTTGAGGTATGGCAGAGTCATTATCTTCATCAAGGAAGGATTTCTTGTGACAAAATTCTCCCACTCTGTTCTATCTATTTTCCCATCCTGATTTGCATCCGCATCTGAAAATGTCTGTCATCACCACATAACTTGCTGTAAGTCTTAATTCCAGTATAGGTCACAGGAACAATTTATGACTCAAGTAACCATTTGATTTCTGATGAAATGTTTAAAAGAACCTTATCCAGGATTGTCTCAATGATCTCATCAGATAGCCTCATTTCTGATTCTCCTAGGAGAGCAATTAACATCTGCTTAACCTGCATCAGGAGGATTACACAAGTTTTAGCTAGCCGATAAAGGACACAAAGCTTTCCTTAGTTCAGCAGTAAATGTTCATGAATCGTTTTTCCTTAGTTCATCAGTAAATAATCGTCTATGCCACTGGCCAATCAACCAAACATCAACAAAAATCTTCTTTATAGCTATTTTACTAGTTTTCAAGTAGAAACTAAAATTCAGAAAATGTATGAAGGGTCTAAGAAAATTACCTCCTTCCGTTCAATAAACCCTGTGCCATCCATATCGTATAGCTTAAACGAGACTGTCAGGTAGTTCAAACTTTTTAGAAAGATATGAGAGAAAACAAATCATAATGAAATGAAATGAAATGAACCTACAATCAATTTTTTCTTCCATTGGGATATTTGGATGAAACACATTTAGAGCTCGGACAAAGTCACCAAAATCAATGACACCCCTTTTCTTGACATCGAAAAGGTCAAATATCTGCAAGGCCAGTTTCATGTAAATTTAACTGATGGCAATAGTACTTAAAGCATAATACAATAGTGATGAAATTCAAATGAGCATAGTTGTCAAGCAGATGCATACCCGATTAGCGAAAAGATTTTCTTTCCTCTGATTCTTAAATAACGCTAGCTGGAATTCTTCCTGTGCAATATAAAATCATGGCAAAGATTAATCACTCTTAGGTTTTTATGTCCACAAAATTTTAGTCCTCAATGAGTCAATGGCGTAAAGTGATAATTCCGCATGATTTAGCATGACAGTTCAAAAAATTTACATAACATGATGTTTGAAATAATTATGGAACCGAAATACACTTCCTCTAGTCATGCAGTTCAAATTTAGCTTATCCAAAATATAAATGGCACATGATATACAGAAGCTTATTTTTGAACAGGTATTTTGTTGTTGTACGCCCATAACCTGAGATGGCACCCCACTCCAATCTAGACAGATAACTTATCAGTATTTTAAACAGGTATTTTGTTGCTGTACAACCATAACCTGAGATGGCACCTCACTCCAATCTAAACAGATAACTTATGAGTATGCTTCGATATTGCATCTTTGATTGAAAAAGAAAATGTAGTAGAACTGTGAGATCATTTGATATACAAAATAGAGCACTTCATGCATCATTGGGTTGTTTTGTAAAGGAGGAACATTTGGCAAGCAACAACCATGAGCAGAACAAAAACACACATTTGAACGTAAATCTTGGTGCCTACAATACAAGCTGCTACAACTACGAAAAAGTACATAAAAATGGCATTGCCGCATAATTTCTGCAGCTGAAGAGATTAAAATACAAAACGTAGGATTACAAGTTTACTTCCCAGTCTTACAATCAGCAAAGAGAGCTAACTAGAACATGGCTAGTGAACATATTTGATATTCATACCCAAAACTGACAATATGATAAGGAATACAGAGATGGCCAATAGAATATAGTACCTTGTTGATCAGGCCATCATCAATCACCGAACCACTTATGCTCTTGAACAGCTCGAATAGAGCCTCAACCTCGCTAACGCTGACTACATAAGCAAAACAAAAGCACGTACTTAGCAAGATCTAGTGAGGACAATTTCGAAATTACAGAAAACGCAAGGATCATGCAGCACGCATCCAGTGCTCGTAAACAGATATCTAAGATATCATAGTACACGACACAGATATATAGACGAAACATTTGGCATCTCCAATCCCATTCCAACCACGGCAATCATTGAAAACTAACTATAAGAAGAGGAAAAAAACATCGAACTCAAGCGAGTAGAGTAGCTCGTACGCGCAGGGCAAGGGATGGGATCAGCGAACTCACAGGCGGTCTGGGAGGCGAGGTGCACGGGGTCCTCGTAGCCAGGGTGCTGCCGCTTCGCCGTGGAATGGAAGCACCCCATCGCCGCGGCGGGGCGTTTCGTAGAACCGACACAAGCACTGAGCCCAACCAATCTGCTAGCCCCGCCGCTCGCGCTCCCGCCTAGAAATGGCCCCGCAGCTGTCCTCGCCGCGGAACCGAGGCCGCGGACGAGGCGAGGGAGTCTGGGACACGAGGGCGGCGGGGGCGAGTGGATCTGGGCCGTCGAGGCGGGTCGGCTGCCGCAGACTGGGGTTTCGGCTGCAGCCTGGGTTCTTCTGGCGAGGCGAGGCGAGGGGAGGCCGCCGTCCGGGCGGGCGGGGGAAAAAGGTGGCGATGCGACGCGGCGGCGATTGGTTGGTCGAAGCGGAACTGCGGAACGGACCAGGAGCCAGGGTCGCGCCGACCACGCGTCGGAGCGAGGACGAACCGACCCAGGCCGAGACGAGGCAGGGGAGCTGAGTCCCTGGCCCCGGGAGGCTGGGGCCGGCCGCCCTTCCCCCCCGTTCGGCCTTGGGGTCGCGGGTCAGTCTCTGCCACGCCGGCGCATGTGCGCGTCCCCTTCGACGCTTCTTCTACTGGAAAAGGGCCAAAACGTGCGGCGAAAAAGGGAGCCGAGACGAAGCCGCACGACGGCACAAGCGATCCGGCACGCGACAGCGCACCGTGCGGCTATTCCCAGCCTCGCGCGTCGATCGCCATGCCCACAATATAACGGCACTACGGCAAGGTGGTGGCGCACGCACCAACCTGGAAGGTCGGCGACGGCGTCTCAGATTCTGGTCGATTATTCTGAATTAGCTCCGGTCTCCGGAGACGGAATTCGCGAGGCCATGCGTTTCTTATGGAGATAATTTAAAAATTGAGAGTTAATTGGACCCTTTCATTTGAAGGAATTTAAAATATACGTGCTATAATAATTTAGATTATTTGGTTTAGAATTTCATACTCCAATATTTTTTAAAGTTCACATATAAATTTATTTCGGATTCATAATGTAAAAAAAAAAATTAATTATATAAACCGACATGCTATGTTTCTACTCTACAACTATAATTATCTATTCCTTTAACTAACATAATACCTACTTTGTATGCCTAGAACGAATTCAATTCTAAAGATCCAAAACGGACCTCATGAGTCCAATTGTTTGCTTTTAAATTTGAACATGTTTGATTATATATCAATTGTTTGGATCTAGTTAATTATTAGTTGTTGGTTGTGAGAAGTGAGCTGATAGCTTAACTGTCAGTTTGGTAGTAGGTAAGACATTACCTGATATTTTAGGTGAGAATCCCAATAAGTTCTCAATTTAGTTAATTATTATTAGTTAAGACATTACCAGACATTTTAGCTGAGTAGAAGACTAAGTCGTAAGAATCCAAACAAGCTTATAACGGATTAGACTATTAGCAGGATGTGTTCAGATCCAAAGGAGCAACTAATTATTAGCTCTATGGTTCAAATATAATCTTAGCTTATATGAACTACTAGTTAACATTTTATTGACTACGTAGTTCATTCTAAATTAGTAGTTGAGCTATTAGTTGTTGTTTGGATCTACTAAAAATGATTTTAGTAGCTAACTATTAGCTTATAGAATCTAAACGACATCTTAATGTTTTTCCTTCGGGCCCGTTTGAATTTTTAGAATTGAATTTATTGTAATAATTATATTTTAGAACATAATAATTAAGCTAATTTGATTGTATACGTATTATATTTGTATATTATTATTGGCTATATAAGAGAGAGAGATCTATGTGTTGTATTTCTACCATTAAATAGCAAATTGAAGCGAGTATATATTATAAATTACAAAGTAGAAACATAATATCTATAGAATCAATTTATATATCATAATCTATAAATTTGAGATAGTGGATGAATGTCAAATTCCAAACTAATTAATCTAATTTATTAAGTAGATTTTAATTTCTCTAAATGAAATGATCCAGACGGTCTCTCAGAGGAATCGAATAGGCGCTGTTCTAAGTTTTTCTGTTTTGACACATTTTGATCAGAATTTGATTCTGTCTTCGCATGGACTTGTGTTACGGTTTGTTAACAACATTGTCCGTGGTTTATCAAAGAAAAAAAAACATTGTCAGTGTGACTACCGTTGTGTCGATTGATCGGTTGCTCTTCGTGCTATTCCGGTGGGCGGTGGAGCGCTATCTGGCTTTTGTCGTATATAAGATCAAGATCACGGCCGAGTAGATGCTCATTCTTATACTACAATCATTGCCCCTGCACGTGATTGTGATTGATTGGAGATGAACGCAATCTGGCGTTTGATTTTATCTCAACAGTTGTGTGCTTTCACGAAGTTATCTGATCCCACGCTTCTCATGAAGCGAAGCTAACTACGAGATCAAATCAAAGGCATTACGTTTAAGAGTTAGGATTGAAGAACACCATTGTTTAGATGAATGTTATGGAAAAGGTGATTTTTTCGCAACTAGATTGACATGTTTTTGTAAAAGTTAGAATTATTTGTATTCATGATAAGAATGATCACACACCTAAAGGACTAGCATGCCCAGATCGCACGAGGGTCGTACGCAGTGGCGGAGCTACAGGGTATGCCCCTGCAATTCTAGCGTATGAGCGTGTGTGTGTATATATATATATATATATTCTAATAAAAAAAAAGAAAAAACACTTACCTAAATACCTGAGGCTTACAGCCGAGCGTGGAGGCCGGAGAGGCACCCCGTGAACCAAGCAAAGGCCAAAGGCCCACGCAGCCCATCTGACCAGCGACGGGAGACGGGACGCCGCCTATGTTTCTATCTAGTATCCGACTATTGCGCCACGCCGCCACCGGTACGGACTACCGCTGTATCGAGGATCTCTTGACGGTTACTCCTAGACAGCATACGTCAGATTGAAAATCACCAATACACACGTTTTCGTTCCTACTCCCTCCGTCCTAAATAAGACGTTTCAAGAATTTTGGAAAGTCAAAGCATCTCAAGTTTGACCAACAATTATAAAAAAAACTATAAAAATTTATGAAATCAAATAGACATATTATGAAAATATAATTGATAACGAATCTAATGATATTTATTTGACATCATAAATATTATTAGTATATTGTTGTATAAGTTTGGTCAAACTTAAAATACTTTGACTCTTTAAGATTCTTGAGATGTCTTATAATTTGGAACGGAGGGAGTAGTTTCCTACAACCACACCACGCCAACTCCCACACGGGCATATGGCCACTCGGCCAGACGCATCGGCAGCGGCGACGGAGGCTTACGTGCAATCTGTGATCGGAATCGAGGTCAGGTTCAATCTTTGCTCATCGTCTTTCTTTTAAAAAAAATCATGTATAGTTTAATTTAATTGCTAATTGCTACGCACATCATGTGAGTGATCCATAATTGCATATGAGAGTTCAACGTGCAAGCACAATTTATTTAATCGTATATGTGAGTGATCCATAATCGCAAAGAAGAATGTAGTGTCAGATGCTGCTACTTCTAATCGTTTATAGTTTTTTGGATGATTGTTTAGTTACTTTTATTGAGTGAGATATTTTTTTTGAAGTGACATTTTTGTATCTTCGGAAGCGTCAAATTAAATAGTTAGAAAAAAACATTGTAAGTACCCAGTTCTCTTTTATGCCTTTATTTCAATCATCGATATGGCTTTGAACTATTTCATACTATATTTAGTGAATGGTTTGAACTTAATCTATAGCCTCATTGTGTTAGTTAGTACATATATACCGAATCATGTTGTCAATTTTGTAATAATTACTGAATTTTTTAAATGAATTTACCGAATTGTATATGAATTTTTTTTCAAGGCATACCGTTAGACAAAATCCTAGATTCGCCACTGATCGTACGAGTCACTCTAAGAAAGTGATAAGGCACAAAAGACTCGTTTGGGCAAACTCATCAAAAAAAATATCTAAAAACACCATTTGGGAAGTAGAACGTCGACATTGAGGAGGACAACTAAGGTTTCTCTCGGTCAACAAGACCACCCAGAACATCCATAAACTCTATCGAGAAGCTTGTAGAACGGTAGATACGAAGTTGGAAGAGCTAAGGTTTTAAAAAATGTAAAATAGTAGATTGGTTTTTTTATTGAATGAATGCCTTAATCGGCCGCGAGCTCTCACATATAGAGATGGTATTATCCTATGGGAGGGTCTAGATCCCTTGTAAAATCACGCAAAACGGATCCAACTCGATTTTGATAGAAAAAATCTCCTAAACCAGTTTGCACGATACTAGAAAACCGCCCTAGACCGACTTTTGAGAGAGAGAGAGGGCACCCCTAAAGTGTGATTAGTCTTGGTCATAGATATGAATAGAGGTTATTTCCTTCTTAGACACCATATTCTTAGCTTAGGAAAAGTGGTTTCTTTGGCTTCATTGCGGAGGAAAGCTTTTCTTGCTAATCTAGTGATATATTGTAGTAAAGCCAAGAAGAATCGATTTAGCAGTCCATACCAGGTAGATTTAGGAGTGACCAGCAATGAATGCCCGGTAGCAAAGGACTCAGGCTTACGGGTTCGCTTTATCGTCCATACATCAAATTTGGCTTTCTATATATGATTCTGGACCACCTTGATTATGAAGTGTAATTTTATTTTGAGAAAGTTATAAAATCATCCTAGGCTGATTTGGAAACTGACCTATGTTGATTTTTACCTAAATTTGTTTGAGTTATAATTAGCTCTTCATTATTAATACATACTTTTTATGTCTATCTCACATAGTTTATTGGTTCTTGTGTCCAACGTCTGAACCGCCTATAAATGTATAACTCACTTCTATTCTCCACCTTAGTACTCAAACTTTTTGCAAACCGCTATTATACTTGCCCTAATAAGGATCTGGTTAGAACGTAAGAATTTTATAAGAATTGCATAGGAATTTCATAGGAATCAATTTATTTTTACATAAAAACATTTGGTAGAGCTTTTTTACCAGCTTTACAAAGTTGTTTTCTGCTTCTTCAATTAAACATGTTCGAGTGAAAGTTCTCTTAGTTTTTTTTAGTTATCTTCCATAAAAAACTGTTTTATCAAACCATATGAAAATTTATTTAACTCTCTATCGATAAAGCTGTATTTAAAGCAAAAGCCAAAAACTGATTCACTGTCTCACTGATGGCTGAGCTGAGCTGTATGTAAAAAAAAAGGTCCTAACAAAAAAACATGTGCGATGTTCATGCAAACTGGGCCTGCATGGGAGAGTGATGGGGCCCGCGGCAGAGGCCTCGTCGGCTCGTCTCATCGTGGACGTGCCACCAAATCCTGCTGACAAGCGGCCCACTATGCCACTAGGCCACTAGACCACTGGCCGCCGTAGAGCGACCCCACGGCCCACGCCACGCGGGTCCCGTACAATAGTGATGCGATGCCACTCCGACTCCGGGCCCACGCCGGCCACGACCGCCCCTCGCAGGGACACCGCTGTCTCCTCCACGTGTCGTACATCCCGTCCCTCCCCCCGCCGCGTCGGCCAAGCAGCTCCTCTGCCCCGACCTCCCGCAGCCACGTCACCCCTGTCATCGCCGACCTCGCGTCGCTTGGCCTCCAATTCCAAATCCAACAGACCAAAAAACCCCGCCCCCCTGTCCGTCACTTCGTCGCTTTCCCTTCGAGCCACGACTGCCGACTGCGACCGAGGGAATTTTCTATCCGGTCACGTCTGGTTTGGTTGAGTTCGCTTGCACTTGTGATTGGGTTGGTCGCTTGGCTCTTCTCTGCTGGGAGATTATTCCTTTTGTTCGGTGTCGCCAACTCGCCATTCTTGAGAGGTCTAAGGTCGGGACCGCTGCTGATGGAGGAGAGGTACGAGGCGCTGAAGGAGCTGGGGGCCGGCAACTTCGGGGTGGCGAGGTTGGTCAGGGACAAGCGGACCAAGGAGCTCGTCGCCGTCAAGTACATCGAGAGGGGCAAGAAGGTACGCAGCAATCTCCAATCTCCCGGCTTAGGCTTTTCTCTCCCGTTCGTGCTTGATTGAGTTTGGGGATTGCTGTTGCTGCTTCTAAATTCGGAAATTCGGATTGGTGGGGTGTTGGAGGGTCGTTTCATGACATAAGAAAAATGGGAGTTTCAGTCTAGAAAGAGGCTCTGACTTGAGTTCTGTGTGTTTCTTGGATACTTTCGTGAGTTGTGTCTGTCTGCGCAGATTGATGAGAATGTACAGAGGGAGATCATCAATCACCAGTCGCTCCGGCACCCTAACATCGTACGGTTCAAGGAGGTAATTCAGAAATTTTGGACTCACCAGTTGGTTGTTTCTGTTGAATTTGATTGTTTGATAGTACTGGTGCTCCTTTTGGAAGATAATAAAGGATAGTGTGTTGTTTTTCGGCTGTTTGCTTGATGACTAAGCACTTAGCCGAGCTGCACAAACTGTTTCAGACTTGTTTCAGAATTCTAAGGATGGTCGCTTGGCTCTTCTCTGCTGGGAGATTCCTAAACTATGACCCTAGCTTAGTTGCTTTTTGGTGCAGTAATCCGTTGCAGCTCCTGTGTCTCTTAGTCATTGTTAGTGTGTGTGTGTTTTTTTCAGTGAGTTGTCTAGTTGATTGGTATTTTGTGTGTAGTTGTGCTCATTGTTGCAGGCTTCATAGCTCTAAAAAGAAATGTTCCAAGATTGAGCAGGCTGGTTTCTGGTTGTTCGTTAAGTAGTTTTTACCCCTTAGCTGTAAGGCTTTTGGGCCTGGTTTTCCCTAAAAACCAGGTAAATTCTTTTCTTCTAACAAAACTATAGCAAAGCACTTGGTGTCCTTTTAACAAAAAAGTATGATCCTCGCTCAATCATTTGAAACAATGAACAATTTATCATCGTAATACCAAATTGCATTGCAAAGCTCACACTTTATTCTGTGAATCTATGGATAACAGGTTTGTTTGACACCCACACATCTCGCTATTGTCATGGAATATGCTGCTGGTGGAGAGCTATTTGAGAAAATCTGCACAGCAGGGCGATTCAGTGAAGATGAGGTTTGTTTTGGCACTATATTCGTCCTATGACCAACCTATTTTCTCACCCCCGAACCACGTCTAACTACTGATATGTGCTTCCAATGTTGTAAATGTCAACAGTCCAGGTATTTCTTTCAGCAGCTGATATCAGGGGTCAGCTACTGCCATTCTATGGTATGGTTTTGCTTCGAGAAGTGAACAAGTTCATGAATAATGGAGGGTAAGTTTTAACGAACTGCATCTGCAAATGCAGGAAATTTGTCACCGTGATCTTAAACTTGAGAACACCCTCCTTGATGGGAGTCCAACGCCTCGCGTGAAAATTTGTGACTTTGGTTACTCAAAGGTGCTGTATCTGGATGCTGCGCCAGCTCTGTTATGCATCCCAACTTTACCAGCAACTGACTTCTCTTGTGTCGTTGAATCAGTCACAAACTTTGCTAGTGTGCTTTTCAGTCTGCTTTGCTGCATTCCAAACCAAAATCAACAGTTGGAACTCCAGCATACATAGCGCCCGAGGTTCTTTCCAGAAAAGAGTATGATGGAAAGGTGAGTTACTATTTACTTCACTGTATGTTTGACAATTCTCAGTTCTTTGCTGTATGTGTATCTGCGTTTTTTCTTACATCAACCAACGAGGTAAAAGGTTGGCAGCACTTAACAAAAATGGAACTCGTAGTTCCTTCAGTTCTTTTTTAGGGAATTTGTTTTTTCTGCTACAAAACGGGGGCATATACGCTTAACCCCCTTTTTTGTATCATGTATTTTTACGACTTCAAGTCTTCGTCCTTCAGACAGACATGTTTTGTTTTCTAAATACTGCAGCAGTACTTTCTGCAACTCATAAAAAGAAGAGAGTTTGATTCAGGATGTGTTGCATATAGAATTAGCAATGGGCTTTCTTTTTAATGTTGTGTGGTCACAGTAATTTACCGTTTAAGTACCAGCTGGTTTCTTGTGTCGTTTTCACTGAAGACAGGCAGGAATTGGAAGCTGTGTATTCTTAAAGTGTTGCTTTTAGGCTTCTGAATTTTCTGATACAGCTTGCAACACTGCATGTTGTGACTTGTGAGAGAACTCATTTTCGTCGCCCAGGTAGCAGATGTTTGGTCCTGTGGTGTCACACTGTACGTGATGCTCGTAGGATCATATCCATTTGAAGATCCTGATGATCCAAGGAACTTCCGGAAAACGATAAGCGTAATCATCTCCCTTTCCCTTATGTTGGTTATCACAACTTGCTTCAGTTGCTTGTTTGGTGAATCTGAAAGCAATCCATAGGTGCCTCTTGTGCTTGGCAGAGAATTCTTGGCGTGCAATACTCCATCCCGGATTATGTGAGAGTGTCTGCAGACTGCAGACGCCTTCTGTCTCAAATATTCGTTGCCGATCCTTCAAAGGTACTTCCTCCCTCAATTCAGTAAATCCAAGTTAGCCATAATCTTCAGAGTTCAGATTACCCCCCAAAAGGCAAATATTTCATATGCTGATTATACTGAGCTTTGCATCCTGCAACCCTGGACTGATAATTTTCAACGTGATGACTGACAAAGTGCATTCTTCTGAAACTTTGTCTGGCTGATGAAGAGGCTCACGATCCCGGAGATAAAGCATCACCCGTGGTTTCTGAAGAACCTGCCGAGGGAGATCTCGGAGAGGGAGAAGGCCAACTACAGGGACTCTGATGCCGCCGAGCCGGCGCAGGCCGTGGACGAGATCATGCGGGTCGTTCAGGAGGCCAAGACCCCCGGTGACATGTCCAAGGTGATCGACCCGGCGCTGCTGGCCGAGATGGCAGAGCTGGAGAGCGACGACGAAGAGGCAGACGATGATGACACCTACTGATCGCTCCTGCATGCAACTCAGCAGCTGCTCACTCATGGTGTGAGTCCTTTGTGCTGCAGTGCAGATATGGCGCCGCCGAGCCTAACCCGTGCTTGTGATAACGGATGTTGCATTCTTACTCTGTACGTATAAGTCTGTATAGCGCTGTACAATTACAGATTACCTTGCGTATCCGCCTGTTCGGTAAATAAAGACTGTACCATACGTGCATACGCCGATACGCGGTATCCGGTATGCGCTTACTGTCGATCCGGCTGAACGGCATTGTTTGTTTGTTTTTTCACATGATGTTTTCGAAAAAATTGTTTGCGAATCTGAAGTTATTCCGTGCATCCAATGTGCAGTGCGATTTTTTCTTAGGAACTGCGTTTATAAATTCATTGAAATTAGTTCATTTTCACACCGTAAAAAAAAAGCGTAAAAAAAAGTGCAGGACCTTGAAAAATTCTCACTTTCTAAACATACCCTCAAGCTGTACAGTACTATTAGCTGTTTGGATCAAGCTGTACATATGCAAAAGAAAGATGAGTAAAAAACATATAAATTTGTATGAATGTGTTTGAATCAATTGCAATAAAAATACACTCACCGAACGCTTCAGCTTGGGCTCTCTGGGTTCAACAACGAGCCTCCCTGGTGACGCTCACAGGCAACATACATGGAGAACACTGGAACACCTTACGGTCTCTACTGCCCCTGTACCGCGCCGTCGCCATTGGAAATGGGAGATCATGCTCCTTCTGGTATGACGTCTGGCTAGGGGACGACACCCTAGAAGACGCTTACCCGGCTCTCCACAGTTACTGCTCAGCCAGGAGATGCTCCGCCCTTGGGGTTGAGAATTCTCTTGTCCCTCGACTCTCGCAGCAGGCGCGATCCCAGCTCAACTCCATTCAAGTGGATATTGCTAGCCAAGTCCTCACCCTGGAACCGGATCAACGCACCTCCCCCTTTGGAAGGGCAGATCACAGTCTCGACAGCGACACTATTTACAGAATGCTCAAAGCCAGAGGACAAGGGCAAGACGTCCGAGCTGCTTTCGTTTGGAAGAACCATGCGCCCCCAAGGGTGCAGCTCTTCATGTGGCTACTACTACAGAGCAGAATCCAATGTCGTGCCTCGCTATTCAAGAAGAAAATTGTGGACTCTCCCACCTGCGAAATCTGTCTCGCAGCTGCGGAAACATCAGAATACATCATGTGGGGTTGCAGTCTTGGAGAATCCATCTGGCCTTGTCTAGGCATCACCATACCAGCGGACTCAGGTATCGATCACTTGCTGTCAATTACCCCCCGCCTGCGCCTGGAGTTCCCCTCGAACAATTTTCAGCGTTCCTCGCTCTTGTCTGCTGGCACACCTGGAAAGCCAGGAATGCCAAGATCTTCAGAAACAAATCCTCATCCACTCAGCAAATACTGAGCTCTTGTAAGGCCTCAGCCGAACTATGGCGGTACAGGTTCCCTAGAAGGAAAAAGCCTATTGTCGACTCTTGGTGCTCTCTCCGGGTGCTTGATAGGCAAGGGCAGGGTTAATGCCTACCCTACTGTCCCCTCTATTGCTCTGCCGATGATCTAAAGTTTACAGAGGCCACAATCTGTGTGCCCCCGTAATGACTTGTAATTCGCAATCTTGTAACCTCACAAGCTAAACATTAGCCTTTTGGGCAATCTATAAAATTCAGGTGGGGAGCGACTCCCCCCCCCCCCCCCCCCCCCGGTGACACTAAAAAAAATAAAAATACAAGAAGCAAGGGACATGGGGTTTGAGTGGATGTTTTTTTTCTTGTGAAATCAAGCACAAAGGAAAGTTTCCTATAGATGATTCCTGCGAACCAAATGATGCTACAATAACTTGACCCATAGAAATATGAATCCTATATTGTTTCTTTTTTCTTACAATTCAAAGGGGTCTAATGATGATAAAATACATGTTTTGTCTGAAATTCGATAAAAAATCATTCTGAAGTAATGTGAGGGGTTTAGATTCTAAGGTAAAATGAGATATAGTAAAAGACAAAAGCCTGCTTGAACACCAATCTTTGCCATGCCAACTTTAAGACAAGATAAATATGTGTATACCAATATTCTGGTAAGGCAACCAAGGTCAGCACTTGGTTTGTTACTAGCAAGAGAGAAAAATGTTGTCTTGTCTTTTGGAGGGAATTATCAATGTGGCACCAAACCAATTGCATGCCAAATCTTTTGAACTTGCTCATGTTTTGTCTTGGCAAAATTAGCATGCAACAAAGAAGGCCTAAAATCTTGCACACATTGACCTTTGGTCTGTTAAACAGATTTGCCCAAGGAACTTTGACGCTTTTGAGTTCCTGCTTTTCTTTAGGGCCTATGGAGGTTTGTTGGTTCTTGGTAAAGTAATCTTTTATTAGAGCTATGATTTTTAAGTAATACCTTTGTTACGTCAGTGCGGTTTACTTATTACAATCGTAATAATAAGGATGGGTGCTCACAATTAATATATACATTTAGATATAATAAGATATTGTTTTAAATATTAGAATATATTTGTAATTGAAACAGAGTATATATTATTCTATTTAGCCCCCGCTTTCTTTCTTTCCAGTCTCAGGCGTCATGTTAGTTTAAGTGTTTGTTGCAGCTGTGTGTAGTTCTTTTTCCCACACAAAACAATGTACATGCAGCAACAGCTGACTGTCTTTCAGTTCAAGCCAACAACAACAGTGTGAACCTGCTTGGTTGGCTTTTAATATATATATATATATATATATATATATATATATATATATATATATATATATATATATATATATATATATATATATATCAAGACAAAAAAATGACATGCGGGGATGATTTTGGTTGTCATTTGATTTGCTAGCAAAAGTTAAGCATCCTCTCACATTTGGCATGCCAAATATAGAGCAAATTTTCCCCCTAAAGTAGGTCCTGCATCTGCATGTGCTGTTGTGCATTCTGCCACGGGATGCCACGTGCACACACGAGAGGGGCTGAACGCGTTGCTCGCCAAGCGTTGCGCGCCCCTTCGACTCGATCTCCCACTCCGCCGCCTCCTTCACCACCACAATGTCGCCCCTCGCCACCGCTCTCACCGCCACAATGGCAACTCGCACCACCGCGCCGCCTCCTACTCCCCATGCCCCGCGCTCTCTCGTCACACGGATAAGGCCGCGGCGAGGCCCGACGTCAGTGCGCGCGGTCTCAGAGGGAACAACGGATGTGTGGACGCCGGGAAGCTGGCGTGCACGCCCTGCGCGGCAGATCCCGGAGTATCCCGACACGGCGGCGCTGGAGGCTACAGAGCGAACTCTTGCGGACTTTCCACCGCTAGTGTTCGCTGGTGAGGCGCGGAAGCTGGAGGAGCGGCTCGGGGAGGCAGCCATGGGCCGGGCATTCCTCCTGCAGGGCGGCGACTGCGCCGAGAGCTTCAGGGAGTTCAATTCCAAAAACATCCGCGACACATTCCGGCTCATACTGCAGATGGCCGTCGTTCTCACCTTCGGCGGACAGATGCCCACCATCAAGGTCGTTCCTTCTCCGTCTCCATCCCTGCCTCCTCTGCTCCTTTTTTTTTTTTTTTGAGAAAACTCTGCTTTTATAAAGCCAAACAAAACAGATACAAAGTCACGAGGTCTGGGGTTACCAGTCACCGATACAAAGCCAACAGAAAACATAGCAACTGATCCTAAAGTTCAGATACATCATATTGCAACACATCATTAGGACAGAAGTTTTTCAACCAATTCATGATCTTGTTCAGAACTTGATCAATACGCTCTTTATCCCTTTCCTTGAGAAGAAGGCTCCATTTCTGCATCAACGACACAGCCATGTATATCACATCAGTTGGAGCTTTGGGGAAGCACTTCTCAATGACCATCTTGTTCCTCATAATCCAGAGGGACCACATAAAACCTGCAAAGAAGAACATCACCATGCTGCTTGACAGAGGCCCCTTGCCCTGCAGCCAGACAAAACTGATGTCATCTAAACTTGACGGAATCCAGTTCAAATGGAAGATCACTTTTATCATACCCCAGATCAATTTAGATAAGTGACACCCAAAAAACAAATGCTCCACAGACTCAATATCCCCACATAGACAACAACGCTCAGAACCTTTCCACCCTCGTTTAGTAAGGTTTTTAGCCACTTGGAGCCTGTTATTAAAGGACTGCCAGAGGAAGAACTTGATTTTTAAAGGAGTCTTACATTTCCAAATGTATTTAGCCACCTTGCTAAAGATCCCTCTGTCAGTAATAAATCTGTAAAGAGATTTAGTAGAAAATTGCCCTTTCTTTTCCAAAGCCCAGATCACAGAATCATTTAGGTTAGGATTTATATCTTTCTTCAGAAGCACATCTCTTAGATCTAGCCAAGAGTTGAATTCCTGAGTTGTCAAAGTTCTTTTAAAGTCTACCACCCAAACCCCATCAAACCAGCAATCATTAACAGAGCAAAAAGGGTCTCTAACCAAACAATATAACTCTTTGTAAGCAATTTTCAAAGGCACATCAAGAACCCAACTGTCCTGCCACAGCCTACAGAAGTTACCATTCCTGACTTGGAAAATAGCCCCCCATTTAAACAAATGTTTCACTTTGTGTAAACCTTTCCAAAACTGAGAACTCCCCTTAATGTTTGAGTCAAAAAAACTCCCTTCTCCCAAGTATTTTGCTTTGATGAGTCTAAACCAAAGATCATCAGGTTCACAGAAAATTTTCCAAATCCAATTCACCATCAGACAATCATTCATAACCCTGGTGTTTATAATTCCCAAACCCCCTTGGTCCTTAGGTCTAGAGACCATATCCATTTTGGCCATGTGATATCTAAACTTCTCCTCAGTTCCTTGCCACAAGAAATTGGCTCTAATACTATCCATCTTCCTATGCACACCGTCATGTAACCAATAAAAACCCATGCAATAAAGAGGAATGCTAGATAAACAGGAGTTGGTGAGAATCTGTCTCCCCCCCGAGGTAAGAAACTTACCCCTCCAAGGATCAAGCCGTTTATTCATTTTCTGGACAATAAAATCAAAAGCCCCCATGGCTAAGTGTTTGTCACTCACTGGTATACCCAGAAATTTCATAGGAAGGGACCCAAGCACACAATTCAGCTTATTGGCCATGTTTTCTTTCTCCCTTTGTGAAACCCCAAAGGCAAAGATCTCACTTTTGTGATAATTAATCTTCAGACCTGATAACCATTCAAAACAGTAAAGAACTAACTTGAGATTTCTAATAGAGGACTCAGACCCATCAACCATGATGACTGTGTCATCAGCATATTGGATATGGGAGATCCCCCCTGGTACCAAGTCACCAAGAACCCCTTTAATGTGCCCTTTAAAGACTACCTTGTCCAGAAGGACCCCTAGGGTGTCAGCTACCAAGTTAAAAAGAAGAGGAGAAAGAGGATCTCCTTGTCTTAGCCCTCTGGCAGTTTTGAAAAATTGAGTTCTCTCCCCATTGACATTAACACACACCTTCCCATCCTTCACAGATTTCATAACCCAAGAAATCCATTTAGCAGGGAAACCTTTCCCTATCATGATCTGCTCTAGGAAGGACCATCTTACTCTATCATAAGCCTTTTAGAAATCAATTTTAAGAATGAGACCCCTTTTTTTTTACTTACTCAGCATATGCAGCACCTCATGAAGCACAACAACTCCATCTAAAATGTTCCTCCCTTTGATAAACCCAGTTTGGTTTTTCCCTATCACATTCACAGCAACAGGAACCAACCTATTTGTCAAAGTTTTGGTGATGCATTTGTAGTCAACATTCAACAAGCAGATAGGTCTAAATTGCTTAATAGTATTGGCTTCTTTCAATTTTGGATCAAAGTAATGACACCATAGTTCAATCTTTTAATATCTAGCTTGTCATGATACAGATCTTCAAACATCTGATATAAATCCCCTTTGATGATATCCCAACATTTTTTGAAAAAAATCACCCCATATCCATTAGGACCAGGAGCAGAGTTCTCTCTCATCCCCATCACCACTCCTTTAATTTCATTCAAATCAAAAGGTTTAGTTAACTGCCCCTTTTCCTCCTCAGATAAAATGAGATTGTTGGGCCAAAAACCATCCTTAAGCTTCATATAACAGGGGCTATTTGGACCAAACAACTCTTTGTAAAAATTAACAATATGACAGGAGATATCCTTCTGACCCCTAATTTCTCCATTGTCAGACTCCAGAACAGCAATGTTGTTCTTACTCCTTCTACTATTAGCAAATTGATGGAAAATTTTGGTATTTGCATCCCCATGCAAAATCCAATTTTACCAGCTTTTTGCTTCCACTGAAGAGAATCAATAATCATAAATTTTTCTAACTTAGTTTCCAACTCTATTCTATCATTCCATTCCTCCATGGATAGCAACCTTTGTTCTGCGATAAGATCCAAATCCTGAATGTTTTTAGACAGATCCCCCATGATTTGTTTTTGTTCTCCTATTCTCTTCAGGTTCCACCCTCTCAGATATTGTCTAAGGCCCTGTAGACAACTATGCCAAACATCCATGGAATAAGAGGTCTGAGAAAGTCTGTTTTTAAGGTCCTCCCATTTTTCCTGAACCAAAGCAGGGAAATTTTCCTGATGAAACCATTTTTCCTCAAAGAAGAAGTATTTAGGCCTGGGTACCCCCTTGTCCCCAGTATCCAAGATGATAGGAGTATGATCAGAACCCACCCTTGCTTTAGTCCAAGCAAAGGCATTGTAAAAATGGAGGTCCCAATTTACCGAGACTAAAATCCTATCAAGTTTGATAAGAGTAGGAACTCGTTGTTTGTTAGACCAAGTAAACCTTGTCCCACTCACAAACATCTCCCTTAAATGAAACTTACCAATGAACTCGTTAAAAAGATTCATAAGTTTAGGATCACCATGGCCCTGGTTTCTATCCTTATTATGTCTGATCAAATTAAAGTCACCACCCAGAACCAAAGGGAGAACTTCATTATCACAGAAATCAGACAACTCTAAAATGAAGTCCTCTGAAAGATCATGTTGAGCTGGACCATAAACATTTATGATCCAACAACGAAAGTTAGACAGTCTATCTCTAATAAGGCACCCAATGAAAAAACCAGCCTCATGCACCCCCTCTATTTCATACATATCATCTTTAACCCCAAGAATGACACCTCCAGAATGTCCCCTAGCTGGAATCCAAGACCAAGCAAAAATATTATTTCCAGACATCTCTTTCAGATCTTTATCAGAGAAATCTTGTTTAATAGTTTCTTGAATAGCCACCAGATCTAAGTTCTCCTGTAAGATATGTTTAAGAACTGACCTTCTTTTATGAATCATGCCCAGCCCCCTAATATTCCAGAACATGCATCTCATTTTGAACTATGACCAGACCCATCCCCATTCAGCTCTAGAGAATCCTGGTTGTCTAATCCCCGCTTGGATAGATCAATAGTGATTCCTCTTTGTGCATTGGTAATGACCCACATGGCCAAATCATCAACTTGAACCCCTTCAAGGGAAATAGATTTCTCATTTTGTTTCTCAAGGTATTGCCTATAATTTGCCTCAGCAATGGCAGCCCTAGCTAATTCTTCAATCCTAAAAATGTCTATTTGATCAACAGTATTATCAACAACTAAATCAAGATCCTTAATAACCTCATGAAGACTAGCAGTAGAAACATTATTGAGAACAGTAAAAGGGTTGGAGGAGGGTAGAGAAGTAGAACCTGATATGGTGTTCTTGGCTTCAGCTCTAATCTTGGCCTTCTCAGCTACAGGAACTCCATCCCTAGCAATCCTCTTACTTGTTCTGGTTGCCACAAAAACTTGCTTCATGTTTTTCTTCTTGCTCTTCTTGGGTTTACTAGGCTGCCACCCTTGGCATTCAGAGATCATGTCAGAATCTTTACTATGGGTTGAAATATCATCCATAAGGTCCTCCCCCATTTCCAGAGAATCAGTGAGGTTGTTTGAGTTATTATCCACCCCCTCTAGTAAATCATCTCCTTTGGAACCCATAGAATCCATGTTTGTCTCCTTATCCACAAGGTATTCCTCTTGGGTGAGAGTCCCCAAACCCTCCTTATCTCCTTGATCCTTATCTCCATCTTTATCCTAAGCTAACTTAAGATAAGGCCATTTGGATTTCTCCATCAGATATGGACCCTCCTTTCCATGGACTAAGAATTGATTATCTGTGATCTGAAGCAGATTGTTTATCACCAGATTGTCTTCTCCCTCCTGGGTATAATTGTCGGGTACAAAGGTAAGGGGTACCCTAAACCCTTCGATAATTTAATGCTTAACATAGCAACCATTTTTAAGACAGGAACCAACCAACCGCTCAAGTCAGCAAAGAAGGGCCCATCACACGAAGGCCCCCTGCACCGGCGATAGCGACCAGTCGTGGGCCGGCCTGCTTCTGGAAAGATGACGGACCAGGGGTCGAACGAACGACCCCTCCGCCTCTACCTCGACGCCGAATGACGGACCAGGGGTCGAACGAACGACCCCTCCGCCTCTACCTCGACCTCTCCGACTCCGCCTCTACTCTAACTGACGGAAAGGGGTCGAACGAACGACCCCCGAACGGGAAGCTTGATCAGCTCACCTGCCCCCGGTATGGGTTAAAGGAAATCCGCCTAACGCCATGGACGTCCACGACCGCAGTCAAATCTATCAACTCACCGCCATGACCCGTACCTCCGTCGACTGTGCTGCCGCTGTAACCACGTCGCAAGTACGGACTCCGGAGGCACCCCTCGAGACGTGAATAGGACGGCCCTCGACGACGTCTTCAAGAATACGACAAGGCTAGGTCTCAACCCCTCCCCTCGACCGGGGGGGGGGGGGGCGTCGACCCCTACCTCCAACAACTCCGGTATGGGCCCCGTCCCATCCGCCCCGTCCCGCTTCAACTGTGGGACTCACGCCCGCCTACGGAAGGACGACCCTGTGGTGCCGCGACGTGCCGCAACATCTAGTCTACTGTCACCATGCCCCGGAGCACCGGAAGAGCGGGAAGGCCACGCCGCCACAGTGATCGATGTCCCTTCGCCAACACTATGCCGCGGACACGCCTCCCATGCTACAACAGTTTAGGACCCTGTACCCTCGTGCCTCCCCTTGGTCTATAAAAGGGGACGCCGAGATAGAAGAGGGGGACCCTTCTTTTTTTTGGCAACTCTCGCACAAACCCACATTCGCTCGGACACTTCGCATTCAGACATCGGCTCTGATCCTCACACTCCACACACCCCGTCGCTTGGTCGACCCCTCGAGCAACCAACCGACCGCCTAGGATAGCCCTGCTAGCCTTAGGCCTCAGCTCACTCTGAGCAACCCCGTGTAAACCTGCTTGCACCCCCCTGTATGAGCACTTCAGTGCAAGATAATACAATCTATCCTCCCCCGCTGGACGTAGGGCCTTCTTTGCCCGAACCAGGATAAATCTTGTGTCCTTCTTGCATCACATCTGGGAGAGGGAGCACGCAATATACAAATTTACTAGCCGGTGGACTTGACCCCCGGGTCATAACACTGACAGTTGGCGCGCCAGGTAGGGGGGCTTTGCGTGTCGATCAACTCCGAACTACTCTCTCAGATGGATTCCACGATCCCATCACTTCCATTCACCACCATCACCTGGTTTGACAGTCTAGAGTTCATGTCCACGGGCCAGGGCCACTGCATGGTCCTACTCTCAGCTGGTGGCATGGACGACAGCAGCTCCGGTACGCCAGGGCCAAGGAGGATCAGGCGACGGTCCCTCTGCTTGCGCCTTTGGCCTGCGATCAGGAGGAGGCACGAGCGACTCCGACGCACTCGTCACCGTGCGGATCTCGAGACGCCGGATGCCGTTCCCCCGGCCTCAGCTGGCGACACAGTTCCTCCCCTCGGGAGCCTGTTTGACCCATGCTTGCGGGTCGGGGGCGGGCACCTCTCTGAGCATGACTTTGGCTCTGCCGTATCGTCATCCCAGAGGGTCCCCGTGGCCTCTCCGACACACTCAACCCCGCCACAACCGCATAACCCGTTTCCACACGGGCTCCACAACAACGCCAGACTTTGTTCTGCCTTCGCAGGTTTGCAGATACAGACACGCTGCGGGTCTCCAGGGAGCCCGCCACGTGCGACGATCAACCCCATCACCACCTATCCACCGGACGAGCGCCCGGAGCCAAGACGAGCCCTGACCTGGGGCATGTTGCGGCGACGCCTAGCGGAGGAGCGCAGGGGATCTTTCCCCCACTTCTACCACGACGACCCCGACTCGGACTCCCCCGATGAGGATTACGATCCCACCCGGGAATGCTTCCACCTCGACGGTCAGGTTGACCCCCAGGACGACGTCGACGACACCGCGGCCACAGATGAAGGAGGAGGGGGCAACGCTACACCAGCACGAGACGTCGACCCCCCGAGTCCTGACAAAGCCAATCCACCCCCGGACGTCTAGATCACGCAAGTCCGAGAGCTGCTCAGCAAAGCTCGAGGAGGAGCGCCTATAACTTCAGCAACTCGAGCACGCCCTCGAGCGAGATCGCGGGTGCCCACAGGGTGGAGGAGCTCGCGAGCGGGCCCGGGAAGTCCATCGACAAATCATCGAGGAGGGGGCAAACGAGCCCCGCGTCTACAACCGTGCCAGCCAAAATGTCGTTGCGGCCGCAATGCTGCTCCACGACATGCCGGCGCCATCGACACCCCAAGCACGACGCATCAGGAACGAAATCCAGGGGCTTCTCCAAACTGCGGCCATACAGCAGGCGGAGAGCTCGGCCTCGAGGTGCCGAGGAGCTGCCTCCGAGCGTCAGGAAGTACCCCCTCGACAAAATTGAGAGGTATCCGTCCACCAGGACAAAGCGCCCCAAGGCCGAGTAGAGCGATGACTAGTTCGAGACCGCATCGTTGATGATCGACCACCACGGGAGAACAATCGACGCCGGTACGGCGACGCCAAGGCTCGAGGTTATAGCGCTCACCGAGGTGGGCGCTACGACAGTGACGAAGATCGATGTCGATCTCCGGAGCCACCAGGGCCCCGAGTCTTCGGCAGAACCATCCGGCGAACCGCCTTGCCTGTCTGCTTCCGTCCACCACCGGCCTGGTCAAGTACAATGGCGAAACCAAGACGGAGCTCTGGCTTGCTGATTTCAGGCTGGCATGTCAGCTAGGAGGAGCCGACAACGACCACGTCATCATTCGGCAACTCCCACTCTTCCTCTCCAACACCGCTCGAAGATGGCTCGAGGAGCTACCCCCGGACTTGATCCAAGACTGGCCCGACCTGGTCAGGATTTTCGAGGGAAACTTCAAAGGCACCTACGAGCGGCCAGGCAACTCCTGGGATCTCCGCAGCTGCAAGCAGAAGCAAGGGGATACCCTCCGCGCCTTCACCCGTCGGTTCTCGAGGCAGCGTACCGCGCTAACCCACATCTCCGACCACGACGTCATCACGACGTTCATCGCCGGAACGACCTGCAAGGAGTTGGTGCGGGAACTGGGACGGAAGACCCCCAAGACCGCTAATGAGCTCATGGACATCATCGCCAACTACGTAGCCGGCGAGGAAGCCGTTGGCGCGTTCTTCCAGATACCTCCAGACAAGGGGAAGGGCAAGGCGGACTAGCCCGGTGGCTCGGACAACGGGCCCAAGAAGAACAATGGGCCCAAAAGGATCAACAACGACAACGGCGGCAAGAAGAAGAAAAAGAAGAACCAGCCGGGTCGACGTAACGTCGAGCTCGAAGTCGAGCCCGACGATCTTGTCGCTGCGGTGGACAAGAAGAAGCCTCGAGGGCCCCCTCTCGACGGGGTTGTCTTCGACAAGATGCTGAAGGAGTCCTGCCCCTATCATATGGGACCGGCCAACCACCGTCTCGAGGACTGTCGCATGCTTAAAAAGCACTTCAACCCTCCTGGCTTCAAGAAAGACGACAAGAAGGAGAATCCGCACGACGAGGACGACGGCAAGAACGGGGGCTACATGATCTACGGGGGACCCTCGACTCGACTCAGCACGTGCCAGCGCAAGAGGGAGCGTCGAGAGGTCTTCTCCGTTCGAGCCCAGGCCCCTTGATATCTCGACTGGTTACACACGCCGATCACCTTCGACCAGGACGACCACCCCGAGCACGTCCCCAACGCAGGGGTCTACCCGCTCGTCGTTGACCCAATCATACTCAACACCCGCCTCACGAAGGTACTCATGGATGGGGGAAGCAACCTCAACATCATCTACGCCGTGACCCTCGACCTCCTGGGGATCCCGAGGACCGAGCTCTTGCCCAGCGCGGGAGGATTCCACGGGGTCGTCCCAGGAGAAAAGGCACTCCCGATCGGCCGCGCCAAACTACCCGTCTGTTTCGGCGTCCCCTCGAACTTCCGAAAGGAAGAGGTGACCTTCGAGGTGGTTGTGTTTCGTGGCATCTACCACGCCATCATCGGTCGACCAGGGTACGCCAAGTTCATGGCGATCCCGAACTACGCCTACCTCAAGCTGAAGATTCCAGGGCCCACGGGGGTCATCACCGTCGAGTGCGTGGAAAACGCCGAAGCCGTCGAAGAGTCGGCCGTCCTCGCGGCCCTCGACGACTTGTCCAGGGAGATCCCCGACCCCAAGCGACACGCCGACAACTTTAAGCCGGCGAAAGACACCAAGACCGTCCCGCTCGACCCCGACCACGCGGATGGGAAGGTGCTGACGATCAGCGCCACCCTCGAGCCTAAATAGGAAGCCGTGCTCATCGACTTTCTCCGTGTGAATGCTGACGTGTTTGCATGGAGCCCCTCGGATATGCCGGGCATTCCGAGGGAGGTCGCCGAGCACTCCTTGGACATCCGAGCCGGGTCCAAACCGGTGAAGCAACGGCTGCGCCGTTTCGACGAGGAGAAGCGCAGGATCATCGGGGAGGAGGTCGACAAGCTTTTGAAGGCCGGATTCATCAAAGAGGTACATCATCCCGAGTGGTTAGCAAATCCCGTACTTGTCAAGAAAAAGAATGGAAGGATAGGATGTGTGTAGACTACACTAGTTTAAATAAAGCATGTCCCAAGGTTCCTTTTCCATTACCACGTATCGATCAAATAGTAGATTCCACTGCGGGATGTGAAACTCTCTGCTTCCTTGACGCATATTCTGGCTACCACCAAATAAAGATGAAGGAATCCGATCAGCTCGCGACTTCCTTCATCACCCCCTTTGGCATGTTTTGCTACCTCACCATGCCCTTCGGTTTGCGAAATGCCAGGGCTACGTATCAGCGATGCATGCTCCACGTCTTTGGGAAACATGTAGGGCCGACCGTCGAGGCCTACGTCGATGAAATCATGGTCAAGTCCAAAACAGTCGGAAACCTGGTCGGGGATCTCGAGATCGCATTTGGGTGCCTCAGGGCAAACCGCATAAAACTAAACCCTGAGAAGTGTGTCTTCGGAGTTCCTCGAGGCATGCTCCTAGGGTATATAGTTTCCCAACGCGGGATCGAGGCCAATCCCGAGAAGGTAACCGCAATCACAAGGATGGACCCGATCAACGACCTTAAGAGCGTACAAAGGGTCACGGGGTGCCTCGCCGCCCTCAGCCAGTTCATCTCGAGGCTCGGAGAGAAGGCACTACCCCTTTACCGCCTCCTAAAGAAAACGGAACACTTCGCGTGGACCGCCGAGGCTGAGGAATCGCTCTCAAAGCTCAAAGCCTTGCTCACCTCGCCACCTGTCTTGGTACCCCCGAGCCCGGCCGAGCCCCTCTTGCTCTATGTCGCAGCGACTACCCAGGTAGTCAGCGCTGCCGTAGTGGTCGAGAGGGCGGAAGAAGGACACGCCCTGCCGGTTCAGAGGTCTGTCTACTTCATGAGCGAGGTACTTTCCGAGACCAAGACGAGATACCCCCACATCCAGAAGCTATTGTATGCGATCGTCCTCACTCGGCGCAAGCTCCAACACTATTTCCTGGGCCACCCAGTCACTGTGGTCTCTTCTTTCCCCCTCGGGGAGATAGTCCAGAACCGGGAGGCATCTGGAAGAATTGCCAAGTGGCCGTTCGAGCTCATGGGGGAAACCCTCTCCTATGCCCCTCGGAAGGCCATCAAGTCTCAGGTATTGGTAGATTTCATTGCAGAAGGGACCGACACCCAACTACCCCCGACGCAAGTTCAGACCGAGCTCTGGACCATGTACTTCGACGGATCGTTGATGAAGACGGGGGCAGGCGCCGGATTGCTATTCATATCACCCTCAGGGGTCCACATGCGCTACGTCATCCGTCTCCACTTCCCCACCTCCAACAACGTAGCGGAGTACGAGGCCCTCGTCAATGGCCTGCGCATCACCATCGAGCTCGGGGTTCGACGCCTCGACGTGCGGGGGACTCGCAGTTGGTGATCGACCAAGTGATAAAAGATTCGAGCTACCACGACCCAAGATGGAAGCCTACTGCAAGGAGGTCCGAAAGCTCGAAGATAAATTCTACGGCCTCAAGCTCAACCACACCGCCCGCTGATACAACGAAGCTGCCGACGAGTTGGCCAAAATCGCGTCCACTCGAGGAACAGTCCCTCTCGACGTCTTTTCGAGGGACCTTCACGAGCCCTCGAGCAAAGGGTCGATCCACCCCCCTCGACTGATCCCCCTCGAACGGGGAAGAAGTCATGGAGATCGATGGGACAGCCGCGACGCCACCCCCCCGACGGATTGACGCTCACCCTACCTCGAGTATCTGACATGGGGCGAGCTCCCAGAGGACCGCACCGAGGCGCGCCGTATAGCCCGACGCGCCAAAACCTACGTCTTGTATGGGGACGACCGCGAGCTGTATCGACGTAGCCCTTCCGGGATCCTTCAACGCTGCCTCACCCTCGAGGAGGGGAGGGCATTGCTGAAGGATCTACACTCGGGGGCTTGCGGCCACCATGCGGCGCCAAGAACGCTGGTAGGAAGTGCCTTCCGACAAGGCTTCTACTGGCCGACAGCTGTGGCGGAACCGTCCAAATTATAAGAGATCAAGTACCAAAGTAGCTGATTTAACTGCCACTTAAAGCACTTGAGCCCATATAATCCCGGTAGTCCGGAAATCTCGAAGGATTTCTAACAATCGAGGATCGCGCAAACTCAGGTATGCACATTCGAACGAGCCACAAATAAACCGAAAATACTTGAAGTACGAATAAAGTTATTACAACACTTTGCTTCAAATAAAAGTAGTACTTACGCCACAACACCTGCGACCGAAGAAAACATTGTTTGAAACTGAACCCAAAGTTTTACTCCACACTAAAATCATTAAAGGATAGGGGTGCCCACGACGTCATGTCCGACAACAACAAAAGATGAGCTCGTAGAAGACCTTGCCCAAGGCCTACTCCTCTTCTCCTTCGACAGGATAGAGACAGTGCTTACAATAGCCAACGTATACTTGACCATCTGCAACAAACGGGATAAACCCTGAGTAAGGGAATGTACTCAGCTAGACTTACCCGTCTAACTGAAAATAAAGACTCCAAGGGTATGCAAGGCTATTTATGTGGATCTGGGTAAACTTGCTTTTGCGGAAAAGCAAACAAGATGAAACTAAAGATTAGAGAACATCCATTTTTCATCCTATTATTATTATCTCTAGGTTTGCACCTGTACTAGGGCACACACTTGATCTACTCAAACAATATAATAACATATATCCAATTCATTCATCAATATTTTAGTAGAACCATTACGATGTCACATGGAGTTGTACCATGGTGAAGCTCAGCATAATCCCCCATATCCAGTGGGGGACAACAATTCGAATCGATATACAACTAGCTGGCAAGATTACCTTTAACACACGCCCACACTTTCCCCGTCGGGTCCATGCATTGGGTTACCGCTCAACAAAGTCCAGGTAGTACCGCCGCGATCTCAGAGTAGTCCACCCAATTGGAGAAATTAGTTGGCCACTACGGGGCAGGTCGTATCTCCAAACTAGAGGGTGCTCACAGTAGGCTGAGAGTCGGCCCGAACAGTGTTTACTCGGCTTCGGGGTCGATACTCACAATGGCCCCTATGTGAAAGGGCGCATTCAAAGATGTAAGATGGCCACCATCGTATACAAACCTATACGATCCAATGGATGGACTGCCCCCAAGTCTAAACCACTTGGTGCCTCTCCCTTCCAGTTGACCGCATTTCATTACTACCATTGGTTCTTTCCACGATAGCAAAATATAGCCAACCGTGATAGGTATTATCCCGAATAATACTAACATAAATATAAAAGTAACCATTTATTCTAAGCAGACTAAGCGGTTGCTTTTACTTTTATTAACAGGGTAACAAGGTAGGTAAAACAATAATCAAGGAAGGTAATGCATCAATTTGGGATTCAAACAACTCCTGTCACCTAATGCATCACAGTATAAAATACTCAAGTAAATTAATTGTAAATATTGGGAGGCTTAAGGATGCTCCGGGGCTTGCCTTGAGTGAAGGTGGAGGGCTGGTGGTCAGAGCACTCGGGGAGGTTAGTGTCGAACTCGTGGTACTCCTCGTTTAGCTCCTGCACCTCCTGGGCTTCTGTCTCTGGGGTTGGCTCCTGGTGTTCCTCCACTGATCCTAAATGATTGCAATGCATAAATGAGAAACTTGATGGTGCAGGGATGATGCTTGAACAAGATTTATCACACTAAAAGAGATTCTAAGCATTTAACCAATTAAATTACCACAGAGCCACTTAGAACTAGAGCTACTAGCTAACAAGGTACAACATACTATAACTTATTTTTAGCAGAATCTATACTTAAAAACATATTTATCAAGAAAGTTCCATGATCAGCACAAACATATACTACTCTATATGATTTTCCAAAGAAAACCCTTGACAAGGACACTTGAACTACAAGTATCTTTTCTTCCATACAACACACCACATATGATATTTTTATTAGACAGAGCAGGACATATAGAGACTCCACAAAAAGTTTCATGATTTATTCATGCACATATTTACCACAGGAATTAATCTAAGAAAACAGCAGAAACACATTTTAATAGATGATAAATAAAACTTACACAGAAACGTGGCATGTTATATTTTTCCTAGCTTCTACACAGGATAACAGAGCTAGCATAAAAAGCTTACATTTTTATTTGACCATTTTAAGCAGGAACACAAATAACTTTGATATATGCAGAAAACAACTAATTAAACATTAGTACTGAAGACATTCTCCAAAAATCATTTTTGCATTTTTAACAGAAAGGTCATAACATATAGAGTCTAACAAAAATTGATTTCACTATTTAGGATTTACCAAACTCTAGATATAAATTAAACAAGCATTAACACATTACTGAAAATAGGAAAAGGAATTTCATTTCGGAAACCGGCCCAATACACGCAGAGGCGTGCGGGGCGACTGACAGGCGGGGTCCTCGGTCAACTCGAGGTCCAACTGTCGACGAGCAGGGAGCAGAGGACGGCGCTGACCGGCGCGTTCCCGTCGGCGGTGAGGTCTCCGGCGGTGGGGTTTGGGTGTGCTAGGCTCGGGATGATGACGCGCATCCACTGGTGGTATTGGTTGTATCAGCGCGATCGTGAAAGCGACCGACGGCGTGCGGTGGTGGTGCAGCACGGCGGTGCGACACGGCGAGGTGATCACCGGCGATGCGAGGCTCGGCGCAGGATTGCGTGAGCATCGTGGTGATGTGGTGAGTGCGGTTTGAGGGTTGGTTGAGCCGGAGGGGCTCTATGGAACCCTGGGCACGTGCGAGCTCCGCGGCGGCGGCAATGGCGCACGGCCAACGGTGCTGTGCTAATTTAGGGCGAACTAGAGCTAGGGAAAAGGTGTTCTCACCTCTGCTAGCTCCGGTGAAGCTTCCACGAAGATGGAGGCGTCGGGGGTGAGACGGTGAAGGGTGAACACCGTTTGGTCGGTGCGGTGGCGACTCGGGACCAAGGAACGGCGGAGGTGTTCCGGCGACTGGAGTCCTCGGCTGGTTAAACAGAGGCGAGCAGCGAGGGTGCGGGGCGAAGGCAAAAGCTAGAGCGAGATGGATTGAGTAGAGGAGCTCGGATGGTGGTGGATTTGAGAAGGGGGCGCTTGCGATGCTGTTGGCGCTCGGCGCAGTGAGAACAGGGGCAATGTGCGCGAGTGAGCGAGTGAGGATGAGTGCGGACGAGTGTGGGAAGTAGAGGAGGTATAGGCACTCCCCTTTGCACGGTCATGGCCGACCGGCGCGGCCAGTGGGGCCGTGACGCGATGGTGCGGCGGTGGCAGCAGCGCTGGCGTGTTCGCGGCGTGCGGGAGCAGAGCAGGACTTGGTCGACGCGCCGTTAGCGTGGATTCGCGCTCGATTGTGAGTGCGACGAGGCGTGGAGCTGATCGGACGCGGCACTGCGGCGGCGTCACTGCGAAACGACGGCGCGGCGCGCGGCAGTGCGTCTGGCAGGTCTGCGGCGGCGAAGCAGGGGCGTCAGCGGCGGGAAAGCGTGCAGGCTCGGTCCTAGCGCCGTTAGCGCGGGCGCGGGTGCGGACGCGGCTGAGACAGAGCGAGGGGCTGGTCGGCGACAACGATGTCGGTGCAGAGCGACAGTGGCGGCGTTAGCGTGTTCGACATCCGCGGTCAGGCATCGACGGCCACGCGGCAGACGACGCCGACGTACGGTTCAGCCGCGGTCGGGCGAGTGCGCGCGGGCGTGCGGGGCGCGTGCGTTCGGGCACGTGCGCGACACGTGTGCTGTGCGATGTGCGGGTGAGCGCGCGGGAGGGGGGTCGATTGGCTGATCGAGCCTCCGGCCCGGGGTCGTTCGTTCGACCCTATGTCCGTCACGTCGAGGGGTCGAAGTCGAGGGGGGGGGGGTCGATCGGATGATCGAGCCTCCGCCTCGGGGGTCGTTCATTCGACCCTCGGTCCGTCACGTTAGGAAGCGGCGGTCGAGGCCGAGCGGGCCGAAAGTGGTACTCGACCTGTCTTGGTTCTGATTTCCTTTTCCCATTTTCTTTTATTTGATTCAAACTGAAATTGCTTCAAAACAGTTTCAAAAACTCCAAACTAAGTTTTGACGCTTAAACCAAAGTTGTTCAGAATATTATTCTCTACCTTTTTCATGTAGATCATAAATTCTGAAAACCATTAGTTCAAGAGTTGAGGATTAAAAACTTATTTAAGCTAATAAGGAAAAGAATTACTTTAATTCTTTAACAGATAAACTAACCTTAATTAAGTAGGGTAAATAAACATAAAGCAAACCATACTTTACTCTAAGCATAGCAAGGTTTAGCTAAACAGATTGATCACAAGATTGAGCACAAAACACCTAATTAAAACTAGTTTCAAAACATTATAAACACTCACATGAATTGGTAGCATATGCAAACATGAATGCAATGAAATGCTTGTGCTTAGTGGTTAAAGATGATCCTAATGCAAGCTTGACACAGGGTGTCACAACAGCCGTCACCGACGCCACCAGACTCGTCCGATCTTGTAAGGGATGCCAATTCTACACCAGGCAGACCCACCTACCCGCCCAAGCTCTTCAGATGATACCCATAACTTGACCTTTCGCAGTATGGGGGCTCGACATGGTCGGGCCCCTAAAGAGAACCAAAGGTGGCCACACCCACCTCCTCGTGGCTGTAGACAAGTTCTCGAAGTGGATCGAGGCTCGACCCATCGCCAACATCCAGTCTCGACAAGCCGTGCTATTCTTCACCGACATCATCCACCGCTTCGGGGTCCCCAACGTCATCATCACCGACAACGGCACCCAGTTCACCGGCCAAAAGTTCCTGGACTTCTGTGACCACCACCACATCAGGGTGAATTGGTCTGCAGTCACCCACCCTCGAGCTAACGGCCAGGTCGAGCGCGCCAATGGTATGGTTTTGCAGGGCCTCAAGCCAAGGATCTTCGATCGGCTGAACAGACATGGCAAGAGATGGGTCGATGAGCTGCCCGCTGTCCTATGGAGTCTCCGAACGACACCAAGTCGAGCCACGGGGTTCTCCCCGTTCTTCTTGGTTTAGGGGTCCGAGGCCGTCCTCCCCACCGACCTCGAATACGGGTCCCCTCGACTAAAATCCTACAACGAGCAAGCCAACATAGCAGCCCGAGAGGACTCCCTCGACCAGCTCGAGGAAGCCCGAGACGTGGCCCTCTTCAAGTCGGCAAAGTACCAGCAGACGTTGCGGCGCTACCACGACAAAAACGTACGGAAAAGGGACCTCGACGTCGGCGACCTCGTTCTGCGCTGCCGACAAAGCAACAAAGGACGTCACAAGCTGACGCCACCTTGGGAGGGACCCTTCATCGTGGCAGAGGTGCTGAAGCCCAGCACTTACAAGCTGAAGAACGAAAAGGGCGAGATCCTCACCAACGCGTGGAACATCGAACAACTACGTTGTTTCTATCCCTAAGGCCTCGACGCCTTGTACATTTCCCGCATTATGTACACTTATCGCATCATGAATGAATAAAATGTTCTCGAAATACATTCTACATAGCTCTAAGGTAGCATCGACTCTGCTCCAGCAAAGTCAAGCCTCCCTCGGGGGCTGACAGGGGGGGACCCCCCTCCTAAGTCCTCTAAAACCCGAACGTTTTTTCGAAACATGGCTTTCCCTCTCGATCTTCACCTCGAGTACACTTCATGGCTAAGTGAAAAATGCCTCAAACTCCCTAAGGGTCGAGGGTCATTGAGCTGGGGACTCTCCTACGCCTCAGGGCTACGGTATCCCCACTCGCCCCCCTTCCAGGGATACGAGCGTGCGTCGAACACTTAGTCCATGAGCGACGACTCAGGCAAAGAAAAGCAGAGACAACTCGAGAAATAAAAATAACAAGACGCATCTCGAACAAAATGCATTAGATATAAGAAGCCCTCGGGGGCTCGGAATTGTATCATTACAAAAGCCTAACTATTACATGGACCTTCTTGTCCAGATTTGGCTCGCAGGCCTAGGGCTACTCGGCGCCATCTCCGTCCGCCGAAGGGAGCACTTCAGGCTCGAAGAGCTTCGCCAGCTCGCCTCCGAGCACCTCCGTGGCCTCGATCAGCTCATGGCACCTCTCCTCGTTCTCTTCGTCAGTCAGCCTCGGGTCGGTGACGAACCCGCTGGCGACGACGCTGAGGTCGTAGACGTAGCCCGAGCGGACGACCGCGAGCGCCCGCTTCACACCCACGTGCAGGGTAGCACGGACTTGCTCCGTCACCTCCTACGTCATGGAGTAGAAGCGGCGCAACAGGGAGTCTCCTCGAGCGTCGCCCTCGACCGCCGGCTCCGGCTCGACCCCGAGGTCGCCGCAGAAGGAGGAGATAGCACCCTCGAGCCTCTCGTTAAGGCCCGCCTCCGCCCCGAGGAGGCCCTGAAGGCTGGTCAGGTCCTCGTGGGCTCGGGCCTTTTCCGCTGCGAGCTCTGCCAAAACAAGCACATAACTCGGTCAAAACCAAAAGAGCAGGAAAAGGGTCGAGACCGGGCAGACTCAACAACAATTTCAAAAAACTTACCTTTGGCATGCGCCTCCAGGGTGGCGTAGCCCTGCTCGGCCCCCTCGAGTCGGCGGCGGACGTCAATAAGCTCTGCGGCCTGGTCGCCGACTCTAGCCTGGAGGCCCTCGATGACCTTGCCAGTGTCATCAAGGGCTCTCTTCTGGTTAGCCGTCACCACCCCCAGAGAGGCCATCCGGGTCCGAGCCTTCTCCTCCGCAACGACTAGCGCGTCGCGTTTGCGGGAGGCGCCGTCAACGTCCCCCTGGAGCCCCGGGATGTTCTCCGCTGCCCGGGCCAGTTCCTCCTTCAGCCGGGCGGCCTCCTCCTCCGCCTGGCGCTGGGCCTCCTGGGCAGCATCCCGCTGATGCCGAACCTCAATGACCGCCTGGAGGGCGACGTCGATCCTCGACTGCGCCGTCTCCTGGGCGGCCCGAGCAGCCTCCTGCACAGCGGCCACCCCGACCCTCGCATGGGCGACCTCGGCCTCGGCCCTCGACCGCGCTCGGGAAGCCTCCTCTTGCGCGGCTGCCGCCTCAGCTTTCGCCTGGGCGGCCTCGGCCTCCGCCTTCTCCAGCAAAGCACGGAGGGCAGGAAGCTGCTCCTGCGTCCGGAGGATGAATTGGGACTTGTCGTACGACCTCGCCCTCAGCATCTGACAAGGATGAAAAGGAAGATCATCAGAAAAGAACAATCAGGCAATCCAAGCAAAATCAAAGGAAGAACGAAACTCACCTCCATCCCCCGATGCAGGTCCACGGCAGCAACCTCCGCGGCCAGGCGCACCGCGTGCTCGAGCCACGCCCGGAACTCCTCCAGGTGCTCCCACTCCCCGAGCTCGGCCTGGTCATCGAGCTTGAGGAAGGTGCGCCCGGGGTCTCGAGGGTCGGCCAGCTCGAGGGGCTCCTGTTCCCAGAACCCGCTGCGGCGGTCGATCCTCTCCTGGACCTCCCGCATGACGCCCCGGCGCATTTCAGGGCCACCCCCGTGGCGTGCCACCCTCTCCGTCCAAGCGAGGAAGGGAGAAGCCCCCTCGAGCTGGGCTCTCCCAACCTCGGGGCCACCCTGTGAGGACGTCGCCGGTCCCTCCGAGCCATCGCCCCTGGGCAGGGGAAGTCCCGGCCGGGAGAACAACCCTGCGCGGTGAAAAAGACAAAACGATTAGTACCTAATCCCACAGGCTCATTGCGGGTCGACCAAGTTAGAGGACGGATTACCTCGAGACGACGATTGCCCGACCTCGAGACGAGGCTGAGCAGCCGCCCCGGACGTCGTCACGCCCGGCGCATCGCGCCCGTGGACCGAGCTGGCGGCCCCCTCCGGTTCCGATCGAGGGGCTGCCACAGCGGCCATCTCCCCCGGGCCCACCAGCTCGGCCACTATCTCGGCCACCTCCTCAGCGGTGGGCTCCTCCACCGGCGACGTCACCTCCGGTGCGGCAGCAGCAGCACCCCCGTGCTCACGCTGCTGGCGCACCTCCCACGATGCGAGGCTCTCGGGCCACCTCCCCGGCGTCGGGCGAGCCGGGGTCTCCTCGTCCGCGGAGGCCACGTCCACCACCTCCACTTCCGCGGTGGCTTGGGGCTCGACCCCCTCGGTCACGACCGCCGTCGACGCCGGCCCCGCGCCTTCCGAGGCTCTGGGTGCGCCTCCTTCCGACAGGTGGGTGGGCACGGCTTCACCCGCCACTTCGGCGGACCTCGCCGGGGCGGCGGGCGGCCCCGTCTCTTGCCCCGCTTGGGCCAGCTCCGCGGCGGCCCGCGCCGCCCCTCGCCCCATCGCCTCCCGGGCCCTGGCCGCCCACGCCGCCTCAGGGGTGGGGGTCGAAGGGGACGGGGCAGCAGGACCGGCCTCTACGACCGCCTCGATCGCGGCCTCCGTCCTCAGCCTCTTGGCCGGGGCGAGGGACGCGTCCTCGGTCGAGCGCTTCGACCTGAAAAAGAGACCCATGTGCAACGGTAAGCATGGGTCATAACCAACGAAAAAAGACTTGACCCACTCGAGCCACTCGATCGGCAGAAAAGCAACTTACCCCTTCGGGGTCATGGGGTTCCGGCCAACGGACTTCGAACTGCTCGGGGGCTTGAACGGAATGCATCGGGAGCCACTCCTCCCGCGGTCCGCGGCGGGGGTCGAGGCCGCCCTCGGCGCTGTCTCCTGGGCAGGGGCCGACGACGCTCCCGTCGTCCCCCTGCTGGCTTCCTCCTGCGCCGACGGGCCCGGCACCCGTGCGCTCGACCGGGTAGGCGCTGGAGGCGTGCTCAACCGACCCCTGACGGGGATCGTGATGATCGCCCGCGCGTCTGCTGCGGCACTTCGCCTTGAGGAACCGCGGGGCGCTCCCCCCGCGGCTCGACCTCGCCAGTAAGGGCCGACCTCGATGTCGACCCCTCTCCTCCTCCGGTTCCAACGGCCGCCCTCTGCTGTTCGGGCGCCGTTTGTTCCTCCTCGAGCCCTCCTTGCGGCTCGACCTCCCCCTCGCTGCTCTCCTCCTCTTCCTCATCCTCCTCCGAGGGCGACTCCTCCTCGGAAAGGCCGGCCCGCCTCTGCCGGGCCCGGCGTTGCTCCCGCTCCTGCTTCTCTCGGGCCCTCTTGCCCTTGTCCTTCTTTGCCTTGTCCTTAGTCTTCTTGTCTTGCTCAGCTTGAAGGCGCCTCGCCTGGGAGTCGCCCTGCTCCTCCTTCATCGGCGGCGGTGACTTCCGGAAGACAACGTCCCCCTGAGGAACACAAGGCAGTTAGGACGCAAGCAAAGAAGGTGAACAAGGCAAACACGAGAACACTAACAGAGAAAGGGAGTCATACCAGTTGGACGTATCCCTGGTCCGGCATCATGGGGACGCTGGCGACGCCCTTGACCTCGAACACGCCCGCGAAGGAGGCACGTACGCGGCGGGCCACCCTTTCGGGGGGTAGCTCGTCCCCCATGAGGCGACACCTCGTGAGGTCGACCCTCGGGCACATCTCGTCGAGGCGTAGAGGTCGAGCCATCAGCGGCACGACCCGCCGCTGATGGAAAGCCGACGCTACGATCGCCGCTGTGAGTCCCGCCTTCTTCAGACGATCGATCGCGCCAAGCAGGTGGGTGAGGCGCGACTGCTTCTTCTCGACGCCGTACCTCGAGTGGTCAGGCTTCGAGTCGATCGTCCTCCCGGTGTAGGCGGGGAGCAAGTCGTCGTCGTTCCTCATGTAGAACCACCCGGAATGCCATCCGGAGTGGCTCGACGAGAGCTTCGCCGGGATCCAGCTGTCCGCCCGCTTGAGGGCGATGCTGCAGCACCTGGTCCTGACCATCTTGCGGTTGCCGAGGCCGGCCGACGCGTGGAATAGGCTTGCCTCGAATAGGTGGAGCCACAACTCCCAGTGCGGCTCGATCCCTAGGTACCCTTCACACACGGCGGTGAAAACCGCCGCGTGATAGATACCGTTGGGGGTGAGGTGCTGGAGCTCCACGCCGTAGTGGTGGAGGATCCCGCGCAGAAGACGGTTGGGAGGGGCGCCTAGCCCCACCCGGTGGAAGACCTCGAAGCTGACCACGTAGCCCTCCGGCGGATTGGGCTCGGCGTGCTCCTGCGGTGGCACCACCCACTCCGGCCGGTCGACGGAGGTGATGGGCCGGAGGAGGCCGCTCTCCACCAGGTCTCCCAGACGCGCGACGGTCGCCGAAGACGGGAGCCAGGCATCGGGGCCGTGCAGGCTGTACTTGGCCATGGGGGCAAGGAGGCTGACGCGCTCGGACGTGGGGGCGGAAAGTACGTTCCCAATCTCTCCTCTCCTTACTCTCGCGCGTGCAGAAGTCCGGCTCAAAGGGCGTCTAAGGCAACGGCGGGGAGAAGGAGGCGGGGAAGGCGATGGCAAGAAGGAGGCAGGGAAGGCAAATGCGAGAAAAAAGCGGCCGACTCCTCACTTCCGGTATTTATAACCGGGAGGCCAACAGGCGGATCCAGCAAACAGGCAAGTGAATCTCTGCATTTAATGCGCGTGCATACCGCCTCCTCGTATTCCTCCAGGATAAGGCGCACCTGTCGCATCATCGGGCTCCGCACCGCACCCCGCCCTGTACCTGCCACTGTTGCGGACGAACGGACATCTCCTAAAAAGGCGCGCGGCGGGAAGCGTTATCTTCGGAGCTAAGCAACCAACGACGGCTAGTCTGTCAAAATCTCGAGGGGATGAAGGCTGGCCCTCGAACGGAGTTCGACAGCCACCCTCGAGTACCTGAGGACAGAAATGACCTCGGGTTAGGGACTCCGGTCCACCCCCAAAATCTCGAAGGGTCAAAGGCCAACCTTCGAACAAGGTTCGATAGCCGCCCTCGAGTACCTGAGGTCTGAGGGGACCTCGGGTTACAGACTCCGGTCCACTCCCAAGTCTCGAAGGGGTAAAGGCTGGCCCATACACAGGGTTCGACAGCCTCCCTCGAGGACTCGAGCCCAATGGGTAGATCCAGCAAAAACACAGGTATGTCCCCATGTTCAATACACCTACCCACTTCCCCCTCCGCATTCCATAGGATAGGACGTCACCTTCGAAGGCTAGCGGCGGATGACGAACCATCCGTCAAATCTTGAGGGAGCGAAGGCTGGCCCTTGCATAGGGTTCGACAGCCGCCCTCGAGTACCTAAGGTCAGGAAGGACCCATGGTTACGGACTCCGGTCCACCCCTAAAATCTCGAGGGGGCGGAGGCTGGCCCCACGAACGGGGTTCGACAGCTGCCCTCGAGTATGCGAGTCAAGGATGACCCGGGGGGGCCAAACGCGTGCCCCTAGCTCGAGAACGAACTCTCGAGGTCCTCTGGGACATATCCGAGGCATAACCACGGAATATCCAAGGATCCCTACGCCGGGAGGCATCGAGCCACCAGCTTCCATCGAACGAAGCTGGCACCTAGGTAGGCCATACGGTCTTGCTTAATGAGAACGCCTCCGGGCTCCTAATCGACCCCTATCGAATGGGGCACGAGTTCTCACTTGGATTTTTACCCGTACCGGGCACCATTTCTATGGATACCTGCCCGACACCAGCTCACAGAGGACTTCGAGGCTCGTCCTAACGGGGATAGCACGATGCTCTTCGCCCCGCAATCCGAACGCAAGGATCTATGGGAAGGACGCTATGAGGTAGTGAAAGCCCAGCCACGCAGGGCTCGAGGGCCCGACTACGCACGGCACCCCTCGACGAAAGAGGGTCGAAAACACTCGTGACCTGGCAGACAGAGTTGACCTCTCGGCAGGGGCGCTGTGACTCCAGTAACGCTCGAGGGAGCGAAGGTTGGCCCTCGGAAGGGTTCGACAGCCGCCCTCTAGCACCTCTTTTCAGGGAAAGGAACACTCATAGCCTAGCAAACGGAACCGACCCCTCGGTAGGGCGCCACGTCTCCAGGTAACCTTGAATCCCCTCAATAAAACACATCATAGCCCCCAGAGGAGTTCTTAATCACTCCTCTGGGGCCTCGGGGGCTACCCCCGCGGGGTGCGCTCGCGCGTACCCCACGGAGAATCGAATCTCTTACTAACTCTGCAGGTCAATGCCAAAAGCCCCTATGCAGATTCTCCTTATCCGCACAGAGGCTCGGGGGCTACTGTCGGGTACAAAGGTAAGGGGTACCCTAAACCCTTCGATAATTTAACGCTTAACATAGCAACCATTTTTAAGACAGGAATCAACCAACCGCTCAAGTCAGCAAAGAAGGGCCCATCACACGAAGGCCCCCTGCACCGGCGATAGCGACCAGTCGTGGGCCGGCTTGCTTCTGGAAAGATGACGGACCAGGGGTCGAACGAAAGACCCCTCCGCCTCTACCTCGACGCCGAATGACGGACCAGGGGTCGAACGAACGACCCCTCCGCCTCTACCTCGACGCCGAATGACGGACCAGGGGTCGAACGAACGACCCCTCCGCCTCTACCTCGACCTCTCCGACTCCGCCTCTACTCTAACTGACGGAAAGGGGTCGAACGAACGACCCCCGGACGGGAAGCTCGATCAGCTCACTTGCCCCCAGTATGGGTTAAAGGGAATCCACCTAACGCCATGGGCGCCCACGACCGCAGTCAAATCCATCAACTCACCGTTATGACCCGTACCTCCGTCGACTGTGCTGCCGCTGTAACCACGTCGCGAGTACGGACTCCGAAGGCACCCCTCGAGACGTGAACAGGACGACCCTCGACGACGTCTTCAAGAATACGGCAAGGCCATGCAGGTCTCAACCCCTCCCCTCGACCGGGGGGGGGGGGGGCTCGACCCCTACCTCCAACAACTCCGATATGGGCCTCGTCCCATCCGCCTCGTCCCGCTTCAACTGTGGGACTCGCGCCCGCCTACGGAAGGACGACCCTGTGGTGCCGCGACGTGCCGCAACGTCCCCTGACCGGCGATAACGACCAGTGTGGGCCGGGGCTTCTGGAAAGAAAGCGGCCCCCCGGGGGCGAACGAAAGACCCCTCCGCCTCTACCTTTGACGCCGAAAAGACGGACCAGGGGTCGAACGAACGACCCCCCCGCCTCTACCTCGACGCCCAATGACGGACCCGGGGGCGAAGAACGACCCCTCCGCCCCTACCTCGACCTTCCGACTCCCCTCTACTCT
>CM039124.1:11170189-11218522 GCA_022036555.1 Microstegium vimineum | reverse complement strand
CCCGCATTATGCCGCAGTAACCGGATTGACAAATGTCCATTGCAATGGAGTCTATTTTCTGAATGCACGTGGTGTATGCCTTTTAGTTTTAAGGTAGGCCCCCTTTTGAATGTCTGTGTTCTTCAATTCCTGTGTTCCAAATGGGCTATTAATCCAAATGTTCTACTGTTGTGTTCCTTTTTTGAAGCGAGATTTCGGATTTCGTATGCCCGAAAGCTGCTCTACATACCGATATGGAAGGGCATTCTTGCAACACAGTCTCAACTAGATTCACGCTTCAAAGCATAGTGCTGCATCTTTTAGGAAACATTCCTGACTGAGACTGCAACATGTAGTCCTGTGTGGCTGTATAATCTAGTACTGCAGTTTACTCACAAAACAGGGTGAACCTCAGTGAAATATAGAGAATCCATATGCTTGCTCACCGAATATCTCGAATGCAGCGTTGAACTAATCTAGCAACTGGACGGTCATAGCAAGAGTCTAGCAAGAAAACTCAACAACAAGCAGATGCCATTTGAACAAGCTGCAGTGTTTCAACATAACAGCAGCACATCATATAAGTTCATAACACAAGTAATTCACTGATTACAACTGAGACTTTCTAATTTCTAATTCAAACCTCTTCCTTCCACCCTTACCATATCCCTACACCTACATCATTTGCCCCAAACCCATTGTTCGGTTCGATTTCACCATCCATACACAATAAGATTAAATTGCTACTAACATCGAAGTCAACAACTACTAGCATGAACAGCAGTTAACACAGAGCGAGCGAGCGAGCATGCACACAGAGCAGCCGGGCTACATCGATCGATCAGTCCTCTTCCATTGCTGCAGAGGAAGGGGAGACCCTGGCATTCTTGTGCTGCTGCTGCTGCTTACCGAGGAAGGTCTCGAGGAAGAGCTGCTGGACGTCCAGCATCGTCTGGGTGCGCTTCATCTCCGACTCCATCCGTTCCTTCTCCATCTGCAGCGAGAGCTCCAGCCTGCGCTCCTCCATTCGCAGGAACCCTTCCCCGACCGCCCGCAGTGCGGCAGCCACCTCCGCCATGGCCTCTGACTCGGCGTCGTCCTCGCCGCCGCTCCTCTCCGGCTTCACAGTTGCCACGGCGGCGGGCTTCGAGCGGGAGCCCTTGGGGATGGTGAAGCGCAGCCCGCTCCCGGCCCCGCCGTTGGAGATGAGCCCGTGCAGGCTCCTGCTCCGCACAGCCTCCTCGGAGGAGGAAGGGGAGGACACGGGGGAAGGCGGGGACGCCGGCGGGGCGGGGCCCTTGGTCTTGATCTTGACGATGGCGTTGGGGCTCGGGTCCGGCACGCCGCCACCGGCGAGGTCGTGGAGGAGCGGGAAGAATGGCCACTTGGGCCCCTTGGACCGCCCCGCGGAGCGCGACCGCTCGGCGCGGTATCGCTTCCGAAGCTTCTCGATCTTGTGGCGGCACTGCACGCCGGACTTGTGCGTAGCGGTGGGGAACCGCCCGCAGCGCGCGGTGACGGTGTTGGCCACGTGGTCCCAGTCCGCGGCCCGCAGGTTGCCCTTCCGCAGCGCCTCCCACCTGTCGCGGTACGCCTGGATGAGCGCGAGGGTCTCCTCGTGCGTCCAGCACGGCGGCGGCAGCCTCCGGCCGGAGCCCCCGCCCCCGAGCCCTATGCCTCCCCCCGAGGAGGCCGCTGCCGCGGCCGCAGCAGCCGCGGCGGCGACTGGCGCGGCCAGAGGGGGGAGGTCGGGAGATGAGACGGCGTCGTCCCTGGCCGCGTCGGAGGACGAGGAAGACATGGCCGGTCAGCTGCGGCGGCGGCAGGCGGCAGGCGGCTAGGGTTTGGTGGTGGTGGTGGTGGAGATGCGGAACGGAGGCGGAGGTGGGGAACCGGTCATAAAAGGAGGAGGAGGAGGCGGTGCGGTGCGGTGGTGGGCCGCGGGCGTGGGCCGAGAGGGCATCGCCCACCGCTGCGGCCGCGTGGGCGGGCGGAGCGGTGCGGTGGTTTTGCTTGCGGGGGGGTTTGTCGCAGAGTCGCGGGGCGCGGCGGATGGATGAGGCCGTGAGGGAAGCCACGGGAGTACGGCGCCTCATCGTGCGGAGCCCGTGCCGCCTCCGCGGCCGCGCGGCGTGGCCGTGTGCCGTGTTGGATCGGGATGGGTGGCGACCGGCGACCGCCCCTGCTTTTTTCCCTCGGCTCTGCGCGGCCTCGGCCTTGATCTTTTTCTTTCCCAAATCCAGTCGGGGCGTCTGTTTAGTTCGCGTCAGTGCGTGACGGGGTGGGCGACCGCAGCCGCGCCTGTGCCGATCGATCAGCCATACATGCCCGTTCATCAACGTAACGTTACTTCAACGTTAACACGAACAATATTTTTCTCTCGTTATAAATCAACATAACCATTTAGCATTAATTAAATTACAGCAAAACAAACAAAATCATAGTAGACACAGTCTGCCCTCTTTAGATTGTAGGATAGGTAGAGTATAGGAAAAGGAAAAACTCAGAAACCGAGATAGCATACTTCATACTTCTCCGATCCTATGAAATTAAAAACAAAGAAAAATTATCTTTGGCAAGTGTTTCACCTGAACCGTCTGCTGTTACCTGGATCGTGGTGGCTATGGGAGAGGAGGATTGCCTAAGAGCATATTTATAGTTGAACCAAGTGGTTTGGCTATAAGCTAAGGTTGTGATATTGTTAGTAGTATTGCTTGAATTTCATCATTTTGTGTGTCTCATTGCTTCTTGTTTTCTACTTTAAACTTTCTTGTTCAATGCATTATGTTTGTACTGCATGGAAGATTTGAATGCTCTTTCTTTTCCCGAATAGATCTAGCACGGAATAGATATTTCGAGGATGAGGCATTTATCGGGTACCTCAAGTAACCTAAAATACTGGCAGCGGTCGGAGTATATCAAATACACAATGTGAGTGAGACCATATTCAGTAGTTTTGTCTGCAACTGAGAAAATTGCTTGCTCGTTGTTTTTGCTGATGATGCAGGTATCCACACTGCCTTTTCTTTCTTGAGCTCCTCCAAAATGCCAATTTCCGAAATGCAATGGCACATCCAACAATCAAGGTGATATTTTGTCCTAAAATCAGACATTGACATTTGAGCACCAGTTGTTTTGCTTTTGTTTACTGTCTTGCAGCGTCATCCTGCTTTCAGAACCTAGCTCAAGTTGCTCTGTTGAGCCATATTTTTATTTTTGACTTGCTTGCTAGAATGTATCAAAAAACAGAAAGTCGCACAAACTCAAATGTTAGTGCTTGTGTAGAGTATTTATTTGTGTAGGGACTGGTGAAGGAAAGAGCTTTTGCATGGTTTAATGTTCATGATTTTACTTTTTTCCATATTATTTTAATTAATTAAGATTACTTGTAAGAAATTAACACCTATCAACTCATTGTTTGACAGGAGCTTGCTCATAGGCAGCAATATTTCCTCTGGAAAAACTACAGGAATAACAGACTCAAGCACATCCTACCACGCCCTCCTCATGAACCAACTCCTGCACCTTCACAAGCACCTGCTGCATTGGCCCAACCAGCATCGGTGCCGACACCTGTAGCTCCACCTGTTCCTGCACCAACTTCGTCAATGACACCTGTGGTAGCAGGTGGTGCATCTGCAATGTCTCCTATGCAGTTTGTGGGAACTCCAAGCACTAACATGCCGAAGAATGACTTGAGAAATGCTATGGGAAACAGAAAGAATGCACCTCACTTGCAATCATTGAACAATTTGTTTTATGAAGTTATTTGTCCAGGCACTGTTTCCTTCCTTGCTATTTTGTCTGTGCTATGAAATCATGGGTGAAATATTGTTTTCGAAGGACACAATCCAATTCAGTTTGATTTATGGCCACTCTTCCAATATAGTTTATGAAGATCCCCGTCTCCATTACAAGAAAGATGGTTAAGGCTCTCAACATGATTTTTCAGGGAACCTATATCCTCCTATTTTACTGCAGTTACTATTCTTCATTGTAGACAGTGGAGAACAGTTTTACTTTTACTTCCTAATCTTTGGCCCATTGTTTGAGTAAATTTATCTGAAAGTCAAACAATATAATTTTTACTTTAGCTTTGTTAAAGACTAGTCTCTACTACATATAATGCACCAAAAAAACATTCCTAAAGCCACACCATAAATTATCCATAAACTATCCCCCACAGTCATTATCTCTCTTAACCTCTGCTAAATGCACCCAAACAAATGTACCCGAAGCCCAATCAAACTTTCAAACGAAGGGATCAAATCTATTCTAACCACTCTTTTTCTCTTACTCACTCAAATCCAACGGATCAGCTTGCCCGGATCAAACCTCATCACTCATCCATCCTCCATCCGGCGGCCGCCCCCACGCGTGGCTCTCCCTCTCCCCCGCACACAGCTCCTCCGGTCCCACGCCCACGAGACGCGCGACTCTCCCAATCCCCGATGCCCCTCGCTCACGCACGACTCTCCCGCTCCCTACCCCGCGACTCCTCTCCCCGGCTCTCCCTCTCCCCCACGAGGATGAGTTCACCAAGAGACAGAGCAGCCGACCCACCAGGCGCGTGCGCCGCCGGCCAAGGACGCCAGGCAAGGCAAGCGCACGGATCTGGATTCCGTCGGAGTGGCGGATCTGGACTCTGGGCGGCCACGACGACGATCTCCGTCGGAGCGGCGGATCTGGGCGGTCACGGCGGCGTCGGAGCCACGGCTCACGGGAGAAGGAGCGAGGCCGGAGGGGAGCCGCGACATCCTCCTGCGCGCGGGACCCAGGCCACCCGCCGACACGCGGCCCGCCGCCAGTGGTCGGGGTGCCCACGCGGATCCCGGTGGGGTCGGCGCGGATCGACCAACGCCGACGGACGGTGACGCGGGTCCGGCGGTCGGACCTCGTCGAGGAAGCCGCCCATCATCGTGATCCAGAACAGCCCCAACGCGCTCCACTCCCACGTCCTCGAGGTCGCCGCCGACGCCGACGTCGTCGAGTGCGTCTCCGAGTATGCGCGCCCCGGCGACGGGTGGCCTGTGGATCAGCAAGCCACCGTCTCCGAGGACGCGTGCCGCCGCGGCCGCGGCGTCTGCGTGCTCAGCGGCCGGGCCGCCCGCCGCCAGTGGGCCAGGGCCACGAGGTTGCGCGTCGATGTCTCCGTCGACGCTGTCTCTCTCCCTTTCCATCGGTGGCGCACCGCGCACATGGATCCAGCCGCCGCCTCTCCCCCTCTCCGCCGGTGGTGTAGGCGGATCCGGTCGCCTCCGCGCAGGAGGAGGAGGTGGTGATTGAGCAGGCGCCAACGGAGGAGGAGTGGCTCGACGACGAGCTCTCACGCATGGTAAGCCGCCGACATGGCGTCGGCGCCGCGCTCTCTGCTCGACGGTGACTGGCTAACCGGTGTTGCAGGTGCAGGTGAACGAGAGGGCGGTGCTCAAGCACTTTGACTGGCCGGAGGGGAAGACCTATGCGTTGCGCGAGGCCGTCTTCGGTCATCGTGCAGCACACGCGCATCCTCAGCACAGCTCGGCAGCAGCGACGATGATGACCGGCTGTAGGGCAGGCGGACAATTTGGATGCGGTCGTTGAAGGTGACAAATCGATCCGTATGATGCCTCTGCTTGCAATCCCTTCTAATGAGCTTAGGATCTCAGTTTTTGCTTTATAAATTACATAAATCCAAGCTGGGTGTTATGCTTGCCAAATGTATCTTGTAGTTCAGATATCAGGATTAGAACATTGTTTGTGCCATCAGTTACAGTTCTGACAAGATAGTTTGCCAAGATAAACATGCAAACTTTGGTTAAATTTGCATTTATCAAAAGTCTCCAGAACGCAGATATTGTTTAAAACATCCCTGTAATTTGATTGTTTAGGATGTTTGAATGTTTGTGCAAAAAAATTGACCCTTGGAGAGAAAAAGGACCAGCTCTTATTGTTTCTCCAATCTCTGTATGCTACCTCAACTAGATATCTAAATCAAACCTACTCCCTTTAGAAAAACTTATGCAGTGGATTTTGTTCTGATACTTTGTTTACTTTTCCAAATGCTTGGATATAAATCCATCGATCCAAAAAAGAACCATCGATAGAGCTGCAGAGGTTTAAGGTTCTCTGAACTACTGATGCAGGCATAATTGCATTTTATCTTTGTTACTTCATTTGTTTTCTGTAAGCACGATGTAGTTTTAAAAAGCTTAGATATCTAATATGACTATTTCCTTTGTCTGTTCCTTGTGATATAGGGCTGGAAGAACTTTAGCAAGATTGTGCGGGATTTGGTGCGTTGTATGCAAAAAATAGATGGTGACTATTATCCTGAGGTTAGCCTTAGTATAGAGATGATTGAATGTAGCTTGGTTTGAAACCATTCTGATTACCAAGCATGTCACAAATTATGCAGACACTACATCAAATGTTTATTGTAAATGCGGGGACCAGGTTTCAAGCTGATATGGAGCACTGTTAAGGGACTTCTTGACCCCAAAACGTCATCTAAAATACATGTACTGATTTTGCAGCCCTTCCCAATTGATTATCCATGTTTTGATCTTTGTATGGCTTCATACCTACTCTTTTATTTCAGGTTCTAGGAACAAAATATCAAAGCAGACTTCTTGAAGCTATTGATGCAAGGTTGGTGTTTGTTTCTCCAAAGATTATTTTATTGGTGAACATATGTGCAAATCTTAATCAAAATGTATCTTCAGTCAATTGTCGGAGTACTTTGGTGGTTCATGCTTGTGTTCTAACCACGGAGGGTGCCTGAGGTCTATCAAAGGCCCCTGGAGTGGGTAAATTTATGACTGCTTACAGTATTGTAGTCAACTATTTTTTATGGTACATCAGTATATTTAACTTATCTATTGGTTGTCATTGTTGTTGCTGCTGGTGATTACCTTATTTTTCTATTGTAGCTTGTACATAGCATGGAGTCGTTGAAGGAAGTTGGGCAAGTATCTGATATAGAAGAAACAGTTACAAGCTCTGTCAGATTGCGTGCTCTCAAGGCAAGTTCACTAATTTTGATGTCTCATGTGCTGAATAAGCCATTCTGTTGAGAGGAAGATTTAGGTAAGTACTGTTCAATAAATTAGTTGAATTTATTTACATTATTTTTCCTAATTTTTAATAACTAATGAGAAAGATACATGGGTGCAATTGAAGCGCAGAGTTGTTGAGCGCCACGGTCTTGTTGTTGTGAGTTGAACTTCGAAAATCCTATTAAGTTATGCCAAGCTGAGATTATCCTATAAGCATGTAGTTCACAGATCCACAATCAAAATAACGTTTATGGAGTTCACACTGCTGTTTTGGCACTGCTGCTAATTTTTTTTTTGTGTTTTCATATCGCCTGAATTTTTGTGTTTTTATATAGATTATAAAAAAATAATATATTTCTGGTATGGCTACATAGATTTTATAGGTACCTTGTCTGAATAAGGATTTTAATGTCTACTCTGTTCTCTGATTTTCCCTAACCGTATCGGATTCAAAATCTAATATGTTCTTTTTTTCAGATTAGCAAAAGCTGGTAACATGAATCAGTCATGTATTTTACAAAGCTGGGGTGACATGTGGCATTCAAAACTTGGATGGTTCAATTTTAGAGCGTGCAAACAACTAGCTTGAGTCGATAATGGGAGTAAACAATATTTTGTGTACTGGCGTATTGACGTATGTACATGACAATCATGCAATAAATTACAGACTCTTTTAATTGTTTTGTTGTACTCGATTTATGTGACGAAATACTATCATAGTTTGATAGTTCTGTTGTTTTTATATGCATCCCTAAAATAAAACCGTAGCGTTAGCACAGACATCATACTAGTCAATTGAAATGTGCACTTCTTGTAACTGCGAGTGACTGCATATTTCTTTTGCTGCTCTCAGAGCTTAGTCAGGGCTCAGGGAAGTTTGATAATATTCCATAAAAGATAAAACACTACCATTTGACTGATGATATGTGTACATCATCATCGCAGGATGGGATAGTTGAACATCTTACGTAACTCATGGATGGACAATTCTGGATTCAAGCGCAGTTGCTGCCTCTGGAGCCTTGGCCTTGTAGTTGAGGGATGCTGAGTTTTTAGCATGGAAACTTCTGACTTAGAGAGAAGCTAGAACAAATACTGCGTGTTGTAAGAGCTTGCAGATGTGACTTTAGATGTCAACATTTTCCTGAATGATAATACCATTTACCTTAATATTCCATTTACCTTAATATTTCGTAATATTCAAATCCACTTGGTATTCTTATTTTTTTTTTTAGAAAAAACACGAAAACACCTCTCCAACAACTCCTTAAATCCATTTGGTATATTTACTAACTTGGTAAATATCGCCCTAGATTTGATAAATCTTCGCACTTGGTATATTTTTTTTACTTGCCAAGTTAAAATACCAACTTGTTGGAGATAGATATTTTTTTCACTTGCCAAATATTTTAGCAACTTGCTAAACCATATGATTTGACAAGCAAATTTTAAGGAGTTGTTGGAGATGCTCTAAGTTAGCTCTAACTATTTTTTTAACATTTTAATAGAAGAGAGAAAATGCTAACTCTTGATTAAGAGCTAGGTTTATACACATTCTAACAACATGTACGTGTCATGTAATTCATATTATAAGCTATATACTAAAATTTAACGCTATTAAAGAAGTTTTTTTTGATAAAGTGTACATGTATTAATTAGAGAAACGTGTCCAAATACAAGTACATCGAAAAAGGATACGTAGGACAGCTGTCCAACCTATATTCTACGAGAAAGTAAACCGGCTGCAGTCGCTGCCGACGAAGACCGCCGACACCAGCCGACGCCGCCAAACCTGAATCACCAGAAGCCGGAAGAAACCACCGGCGTTAAGGTGGACTGCAGCAGACGCTCGATCTCGCGGAAGCGAAGAAGTCTTTGAGCGTCCATCTGTCAGGATCACAATCCAAATTGAAACGACGAGAGTGGTGCTGACGATGACATCCGTCGTCGCGGTGAAGCTAAGCTCGCTCAAACCCGATCCGTGCCGCCGGTAGATCGCGTTCGATCCACCGCACTCCGTCTTGCCGCCATGCCCTCAGCCGCCACCGTATCCTTGACCTTAGATGCGGCACGAGCACCGCCGCTCCGCCGTGACGACGAAACATCAGCCGCTGTAGACTCCTACACCACCTCACTCTCATCGTCACCGGAGTAAACGACGACGAGGTGGACGAAGACCGGGAGAACTTTATTCCACCATGGCAGCGCCGCCACCTCCACCAAACTCGCGCCGCCGAAAAACCTAACCCTAAAAAGAGCTTAGGAGAAAAACTTTTTAAAAACCAAGGATCCCCACTCTCTTCAGCCCCTGGCGAGATGCCGGAGAGGAAGGGAGAGGACCAGGCGGAGGGCTGCGGGCGGGCGGGAGCCTCGCGAAGGGGCTCGACTCGAGGATAACGCTATTAAAGAAGTTGGCTTAGACTTAATAACAAGATTATACTATTACGTGAGCCCTTAAACTATTATATATTGCCGTTGTCGAGATTGTCATTTTGGCAATATTCTAGTCATACAAGACCATCGTACATTTTCCTGCATTTTTATACAATAATAGCTTACAAAGAATTTTGACTTAGAACAAAGCTAAGTAAACCTATATTTGTTATGGGTGCTGTGATTTAACAGCATGAACATACTAGAGACAGATACAAGAATCGAATTAGATCTCTTACAAAAATAAATTGCAGCGCTAACAAAAACAGGCACTAATAAACAAGTACAATTTCCGATCCCATGGAAGGGAAGAAAATCTATAGAACCAATTGTTTGTCAAAACAAAGCAGACTCGGAAGTCTGGGTACTGGGATACAGTATGATCTACCAGATCCCTGCCCGGAAGCATACAAAACAGAAAACTTGCTGACTTGTACAATGATCACCCAGGAATGGATACAAAATGCCATCAAGCATTCAAACCTAAGGACGAACTACTACTAGTACCGGTAACTCGACCCATAGCCACCAAGACCTGAAGACGGGTATCTACTGACATCATCGATGCTAGAATAAGATGGAAGTGATGACGAAGGATAGGTGGAGCTGCCATATTGTGAGTAGCTGGACCTATACACGGAATCCAATCCTGCTCCCACATAACTGCTTCTGACAGGTTCTCGGTGTGCAGCCAACGATTCCTGTATAAGGAGATGGTGTCAAAATGTTTACAGTAGTGGAAATCGAAACTTGCAAGGAAAAATGACGCGCTATTACCTGGATTAGCTGCTGTGCAGCCTGTACCTGTGAAGATGTCCCCTTTATTTCAACAGTAATATCATCAGGACTACCCAAACTCTCCTGAATTGTAACAACAGCCCCACTATTAGCTCGTATGTATGCAATATTTGCTCCTTTGACTCCTATAATGTCTTCAGCGTACGTAAGTGGGATTTGCATGGTTTGGGTTATCTGCATATGATAAGTTCTTGTCAGCAAGACAGCAACAGTTCAAGGTCAAAAAGAGAAGCTCTGCTTCCAAGTAGGAATTATTAAGCAACATGTAAAGGGATCAATGTATGTAATGCACAATAACCAGGCAATAAGGAATTCAATTGTGCTTATTCCACCAGATGTCTTATGAAAAGAAATAAAGATTCATACAAAGCCAGAGATAACTCAGACCTGCGTAAGTAGCGGGCCAGCACCATGTATTCCAGAGGGTCGTAGTGTTGACAAGGCTGGATCACGCCCATAAAGTGATACCCCTGAGCGATGAATGTTATGATCTATGAAAGATTCTCGTTCAAAATACAAAGGATCCCTCTTCACTGGGAGAATATATTCATCTACCACTGAAGGTGGTTGATTCACTTGTGCAGAAACAATTGACGGATGTGACATATCACTCCAGCCATCACCAGTGCGATCTTGACTCACTGTAGTATTCTGGGGAAAAAAGGAAAAGCAGTGAATCAAAATTCAAAAATGATATGAAGGGTGCACTAGTGAAGTTTAGCGTGATTGAAATGCATCCTTACAGTTTTTTCAAATAATGGAAGTACACTATGGTCAACCAAAAACTTCCGAAGATGGTTAGAAACTGCTTGCAATGCTTTTAGAACTTTCTCTGTATCGCCCTGTATCTCAACTATCCTTTCATCGTCAGTTACATAGAATGGTCGCTCTCGTTCATCTGCAGATATTTATAACCCAAAAAACATTATTAAGGAGAACCTCAAATTTACAGCTTTTCTAATGACATAATGATCTGTGTGGGATACTGGGATGCTAATTTTATAACTTATCAAAGTGTTTTAACCTTCTATAACCAAAAGTTTAATACAGCTAATCCAATCATGCAAGATTAAAAACATGCAGTTGAAATAAGGGTAGAGCTCCTAAACACATTTAACAACAACAACATAATAAAATCAGTCTTAACAGTGGAAGTTCTCTTCTCTCGCAAGAATGGTAACATTTATTTATTATTAAGTCCATCCAAATGCCTAATACTATAAAAACAATGGAACCCATTTTGCTAAAATTTCAGGAAGACAGCACCGTTTTGCAAGTGTTATTCATAAAAGCTAAAGCTTGCCAGAAATTCAACAGTTACATTGGAAGAAGGGGGCGAAGATAAGATATTAAGTCCAACAACAAGAGGATCAACTGCGCTACAATTATCAAAACAACAAGAGGATCAACTGCGCTACAATTATCAAAATTAACTGTGTATTCAGTATCAACACATAATACATCAGTCCAGATGGAAACAACTCACCTACTGATATTACCCGTATTGTAGCACCCGTGCTCTCCTGGATTGCTTTGATAGTGGCACCTTGCTTCCCAATTAGATTAATCGCCTGAGCTCCAGGAACCAACAATCGGGCAGCACATACACCAGTAGTAGCGGCCTGAGTGCCGTCAACAGCTCCATCTGTTATCCCAATGACACGCTTAAAAACTCTCACGACAGCATCCATGGCTGGAGGTAGCTCCAAGCCTGGATCTTCTTTTCCAGAAACCAAAACCTGGAATATCCGACATCCATGATTCAGTGAAATTATCCAAAGAGAACATGAAACATGATACTATACTATATTAAGAATATTGCTGAACAAGAATAGCGAAACAGAACTATCAAATATCAAATTTAAATTCAATGAAGAGACAAACACAACAAAGATAATTACCCTGCTCAATTGTGCCAAAAGAAAAGACAGCTACCATCGACCATTATAATTCAAATGGCCATATGGTAAATCTCTACATGTATCACACAACATATATAAGCATAAAAGCATATTGAAGGCTCACATTAATCATACCCTCCTCTGTACATAACTGTCTCCTGTACTAGCATTAAACATTCTGATATCTGAATAGATACGCCCTTTTCGACATTTACAGTCATCACAACAAAATACAGCACACACTAAATATCACACCAAAACAACATCGATGTATAGTATGACCAGAATTTCCAACCATAAGAAGTTGATTTCGATTCCCGTCCTAATGTCCTATCTATTTAGGATGATAACCAATCAGCAAACACTAGCAGTACCACAGAGTCAATTAGACCACTCCACCGCTGAGATATTTGTGAACTCATGCACATCCCAGCTTTCTTTTTCCCAAGAAAATAACTGAGTGTATCTCACATTTATTGCCAGGTCAGACAGGTAAAAGATAAATAATAATAACAATAAAATATAACAAAACTAGCTCATAATACCAAGCAACCTCGATAATTCACAGCAAAGCATCCTAATTTCGAATTTGTTTAACATCACTTCGCGTAAGAGAAGACATAAACCCATCAATCATCAGCAAAAGTAGCGGTACTGACTATACGCTCGGTGGCGCCGACGGGGCCGTCGAGGATGCGGACCCTGGCCTTGGTTTCCTCGACGAGGCGCTTGATAAGCTCGCCCTTCCGCCCGATAATGCTTCCGACCTTGAGTACTGGCACCACCAGCCGGAACACGCTGTCCCCGGGCCACCCGGGCCACCTCTTCGCGGCCGCCGCGGCCTCCTCCATCGCGGCGGCATCGGCCTCCTCGGCGACCGGCGGTGGCAGCGAAGCCGGCGCCCCGATCTCAGCTGCGCCGACGGCAGCGGCGGATGGTTCGGCCATGACGGTGGCGGTAGCGGTGACGGTAGAGGAGGCTAGGGTTTGGGTCGCGGGGCGTGGGTCTGCGGCTCTGCGGAATCAGTTAGCAAAGGCGTCGCGTGCCTCAGGCGAGTGGAAGGGACTGGGAGGAGGGGGGAGCACGAGATCTGCCCACTGGCCGGATTTCTCACGGGCTCATCTCGTGCCCACGGTTAGTTAGATGGGCCGAAGTATAGTGGAGAGGGAAAGTGTTCCTGCTCCCTCAACTATCTGTTGTGGTCCGACACGCCAAGGACCTGTTTGGATAAAAAGCAATACTAGTACAAAATACGTACTCTCTCTCTCTCTCCTAAAATCATTCTCGGTTTTCAAAAAGTTAGTTTTTTTATTTTACCAATTATATATAAAAAGATATTAATATTTATAATTTAAAATTAGTATCATTATAGATTGTTGAGTATATTTTTATAATAAATTTATTTAAATATATAAATGTTGTACATATTTTCGATAAATTTTATCAAAGTTAAGAAAGTTTAAGAGAATGCAAACTACAAAATAGCAATCCTGATCAAACTCCCTTTGGTTTCAGGTTGGTCGTGATATATTCGATTCCCTTTTGATGATACGACTGAATCAACAAATTATCGTGTCATATCTCTATTGTTATATAGGATGTTACAAATTTCATTTTTCATTATGTTTTCCACGCCACTTTTTTTGGATGCATTTGTTTTCCCTCATAAGATGGCCTAATTCCAAAGGCAGTTTCTATCTTGTTGAGATTCAAGGTGGTTTCCGATTTGTTCGGTATAATTCGTGTTCCCATATGAAAATTAGTTTTTTTTGTTTAGTTTTGTAAATGTTTTTTTTTTCATGAAATGGGTAAACTAGAAGAGAAGATCAGATGCTGGGATAGATGACTGTTTCCCGTGAAACTGTGAAAACGGTACAGTATTCTAGAGAAAAGGAAAGGGAGTTTTCCTTTGTTCCCATCTTCTTTCCTTTGCTTTTTGTTTCTTCCATTTTTTCTTACAAAATTCCTTTTGATCTAAATAGACGAAATTTTTCGTTGAGGTCCGATTAACATCCTTCCTAACAAAAAAAAAACAGATATTTTAGCTACTTGAACTGTTGTATGCGCTTTTTCTTCTTGAGTAATTTTCAATAGTTTAATTTGACGTGGCATCATGACAAACATCCTCTACATCGTGTCACATCAGACTGTCCGCACCGCTCATCTATATATTCACTGCAGTAATCTTTTTAGGAATAATAATTCACGCACCGGGTGCTCTATTTACGTGCGCCAAGCCCCGCATCCTGTACTGGCAGCGTCGTTCAGTTTCTACGCCAAAGGACATGGGGCCAGGGGCAACACTGTGCACGCGCAGGGAGAGTCAGTGCGTGGGAGAGTGCGTGGTAGAGAGGAGAGAGGAAGTGGTGGGCCCTACGAATTTAAGTAACTTAAAATGTTTTAATTCACAGATTAAAAATTCAAATTAAATTTCGATTACATCATTAAATTTGTTTCATTAAAATCTTCAAAATAAGTATATATTTATACAATTTTTATTTATAAATATGTGGACCTCACTGTTTGCAGTTGATATAGAATATGAGATATAGAGGATAACGAGTGCGGACGAAATATGTATAGAGGAAAAAATCTCGCTGACTATGACGAAATATTTCTTTTAGAGGATGAATATAGAGAACAAAGAGTGCGGATAGCCTCAGCTACCAAGGTGGTAAATGAGACTACTTTGATAGTTCAGTAGTCAAATGGACTTTACCAAAACAACTATAAAAATAAATCTTTAAAACTCAAACTACGCAAATATATATTTTTTTTCAAAAACATGGAATTTAAAACTCCAAAATCTGGACTAGTCTTACAAAATTCATAAGAAAATTATTTAGCTCAGAAAATACATAGATTTATGTTTTTTTCTAAAATCATGCTCTATGTTATTATGGTGTAAAGATTAAAATTGTTTGGCTCTTATTTGATGTTTATTTACAAGTATATATTCTTGCTATCTATTATACTTAATCTATGTTGATAAATCATACTACGAAGAAGTTCGAGCACCATTCTTTTTTTTCATATTTGGAGATAATCTAGTCTCTATTCTCGATAGGTGACAAGAGTAAAAGCATGTGGCTGGTGAATCATGTAACCGTAATTCAACAAATGATTAAGGGCATTGCTACAGTACTTGAAGTAACATTTAGTATTGATCTGGATGATAATTACCACGTATTAACTATATTAGGGGCAATAGAAAATAATATTTATTTTTTTAGTTTGGAGAAATAGGCAAATATTACACAACATATCATGCAATGAGATCTTGGGACTGTTTGGAACCCTTCCGCAGTCTCACCTCGCCTAGACAGCTCAGGAATCAAAAAGTTAGCATCGTTTGGTTGTTTTGCCTTTCACCTCGGGGCCTATGCTCTCAAGCTTTTTCTAGAGCGAGCCAATTCGGCTCTCTATGGGCAAGGTTGGCCTCGCTTGGCGAGGCGAGGAGAGCAAAGCTAGCAAGCGCACCATTCATGCCCTTGTAACAAAAAAAAATCCTATAATAATATATATATTAGCCAGAATATATTGCAATTAATGTGTTAATATGACACACATATTGCGTGTACATGTGCATTTTTTCAAAAAGAGATAATAACAATTTTATCACTCAATATCTATAAGCATTTCAAATTTTACAATTTCAATATATTCTCTAGAACTTCACTATGAACTAGTACCTATTCATGTGATTCAATGGCTCTCCTTGGCTGTGATTGCTGCACTCTGCACATATTTTTCATATAAGAAGAAAGGGTAGAAGCAACAGCGCTAGGGTGGTGTAACACCCTAAAATTTGACTTAGCAATCAGGTTTAGATTTAAGTTGAATTTAAATTTAATTTGATTTAATTCAAGCATTTGTTGTGATCATAGAATTAATGAAATAAAACTAAAATAAATACCAAATGTTAGGGTCAACATGTTTGTGCATTTCATGCCTCTGTATTTTTCTTGTGTTGGTTGGGTTTGAAAAATTAAAAAAAAGATTTCAAAACCCTTTTGGAAAATCAATTGCAAAAGAAAATAAAAAGAAAACCCCTTTTCTCTCCCTTCCTCTCATGCGTGGGCCGGCCACCTCCTCGCCCTCGGCCCAGGAGCGTGCCCTCGACCCCCGCTCCGCCTCGACCCCTGCTCGGCCTCGAGCCTCGACCCCTGCACGGCCTCGAGCTCGACTCGGCCCCGAGTTTCGACTCCGCCTCGAGCCTCGACCCTCGCTCGAGCCTCGACTTCCGCTCGGCCTCAACCCCTCTCTCTCTGACGCAGCGGCCCCGTGCGTCAACCCCTTCCCTTCCCTCCAGTCGAGCCCGACCCGGACTCTGCTCGTTCACGCGTGCGTGTCGAACCCGCAACCGTCTTCGCGATTTCTCCGCGGACAGGCGTAGCCGCACCGTCCTCCTTCCTGCCCTCTATATATAGCACCGTACCCCGCCGCTTTTTCCCATCTACTAGCCTTGCCCTCGCCTCAAGCTAGCAGCAGCGCCGCCTCGCACCGCGTCCGCTGCCGAAGCAGAGCGCCGCCGCCAAGCACAACACCGCTCCATCGCCTTCGTGAGTTTCTTTGAGCCTCGAATCGTCTTCGCGGAGTCGTGGAACACCTCCCCTCCCTCTTTTCCCTTTCAATTACGCTCCAGTTGACCTTGTCGCCGTGTGCAGGAGTTCCCCTACCGCTGTACGTCGTCGGCGGCCATCCAAGCCCGTCATCGAGCCCCGCCTTTGTCCTTGGTGAGTTCGCCTCTCTCCGCTCTTTCTCCCGGTGCTCTCGGATCGAAAAACCGAGCACCAGAGCCCCCGGTCTAGTTGCGCCGGCAAGCTAGGGCTCGATCCGGCCATGGCGCCACCGCCCTGCCCTCTGCTCCGGTGGGAGCACCGCCCTCTCTCCCTCTGTTCTAATCTGAGCCATCGGCTTCAGATCCAACGGATCAAATCCATGGATACCCCTTCGCGTGGCACTTTTGCTAAAGAGCCCCTCAGTTCTTTTAAGTCTCAACCCGCAGTCCTAAAGTGGTTTCCATCTTTACGCTTTTTCCTCTGGAAAACTATTCCCTTTTCAGATCTGTTTTAATTCGATTTTAAAAGAAAATCCTTATTCACAGTTTTGCCACTGATCTTTAAGTGCTTATAATTTGCTCGTTTTAAATCCAAATCGATCCGTTCGAGTTGCGTTAGCTTTGTAATTTAACAATCTATCTAATGGTATAGTTTTCATCCATTTTGAAAATAAAGTTTAGATTAATCTTTTTAATTAATTAATCTTATTTTGAAAATCTTATAAAATTCATAACTAATTCGTTTTAGATCCGTTTTAGCCCGTTCTAGTTGCGTTGGTTTAGTAACGATAAGATCTAGCTGTTAGCAGCAGTGTTTAACATGTTTTATTCTCTGAAATAAAATGATAATTGATTAATCTATATAATCAATGGTTTTCCAATTAAAATCAATTAGGGTTTTTCACCTCGGCTTTTCATAAAACAAAACATACTTAGTTTAATCTTGTTTTTACAAAGCAAATGTAATGTGACTTAATTTAATTTGGATATTTCTCTGAAGTATCCAATATATGCTTTTTATATAAATAAAATAAATGAAGTTTAATTCTCTTATAAAAGCTAATCTTTGGTAGATGTTCCTTTTCCTTTATAGATCCGATTAGCGTGATTCTCACGTCTACGTGATCGTAGCAAGACGTAGACTTCTTTTAAATCTTTTTCATTGATTGGTGTATTGTTCTAAAGTAGATATATTGTATGCTTTGTATGATTGTCAGATGCTTGTGTGGTGTTTATGATCTTGTCCAATCGGTGAGATTTACGTGGAGATCAAGAAGAAGTCATCAGAAGATCGAGAATCAAGTGAAGAAAGGATCTAAGAGTTTAAGGCAAGTTTAACATGGGATCCTCCTTATTGTCCTATTCACCATAATTCATCTAGTCATGATTGCATGTGTCTCAATTGATTCCTATTATTAGATCTATCATAGCTTTGTTACCTTGTACCTTGTCACCTTGGGATACTATTGCATATGGGTAGATTTGCTATGCTTTATGAATTATGAGAAGAATCTTGACTAATGATATATGCAACAATGAGATAAAACTGGCTTTTATAGCAACATGGAATAGGACCACACTGTAGGGCAAAAGCTGGGACTTAAATGCAACCATGAGTGCTATAATGGCTTTGGCTTTAGTTAAGTATGAAGTTTGGACTAGCATGCTTGTGGTTCATGAAAGGCACCTTTGCCGAGCTGGTTATGAGGTATAGCTTGTGTGGGGACCGCTGCGGGTGGTACCATCGGAGTGTCCCATATTCCCCTTTGCATTGGGTCCATAGGGTCCGCTACATGCTAGAAAGAGCTTTTGAAAGACTTCATAGTGTACCCTGCCCGCTCACCTTGGCAGTGTTTTGGGATTGGCCGTCCCGGGCATATGGGTTACACGGCTTGTGGGTAAAGTGCGTAACCTCTACAGAGTGTAAAACTATCATGATAGCCGTGCTCACGGTCACGAGCGGCCTGGAAAACTCACAGTGTTAGATACTCATGTTGTTGAACAACTTATGATGGTAAGTTTGGAGATATGATATATGAGATTGTTTCATTAATGATCATGTGGTTACCAACTGGGTTAAGCATAACTAAAGCTAAGTGTTGGTAAAACTTGACCAAGTTAAAAGCAACCGCAGTAAGACAGTGTCAGCCTTTTGAGATTCATAACCCTATGCTATTCTTGCTGAGTACTTTAAGTGCTCACCCTTGCCTTATCAACCATATCAGATTGCAAAGAGCAACAGTTAAAGGAGTTAGGCTTGTGCTCAACCAGTCAGTTGTCCCTATGAAGTTGGAGTCTTCACCTGAAGTTCGGCGTTGTCTTCCCGCTGTTCGCTGTGTTGAGGTTATCCTTTGACCTTATATGTTATGTATTTAAGTATTGTCTTTTGATATCACCTTAATTTGTGGCTATATGTGAGATTTGACTTCCTGGGCTCACATATGGTGTAAATCTGGTTTTGTTCTTAAAACCGGGTGTGACAAATTGGTATCAAAGCAATGCTGTCTGTAGGACGCAAGCCTAGATAGAACTGGTTGTTTTAGCAAGCGCTTAATCTTGTCTAATTCTTGCTTCCCCTTTTTTCCTTGATATTTTCTTAAAAATTATGCTCCCTCCTTCTCTATTCTTTTATAAGAGCTTTGTCTTGATTCATCTTTTTCCCTTCTATCCAAATAGATGGTTTGTCATGAGAAAGCTGCCCGCAACAACTTTGGAAGACCGTGTCTCAGTGAAGGAAGTCAAGCTTTCACGGAAGCTCAGATTCAACACACTTGTTGGCACAAGGAGTACATTACTACGTTCTATAGCAGTGAAGCTTTCTTCCACCTTCAACTCATGCAAGTGTTGCAAGACCACTACCCTAATCGACAAGCCATGGTGGAGTATAAATGCACTGTTTGGACTCATCCTAAGCATGAGAGCCATTGGGGCATAGAGGCACATGTCACAATGTGTAGTCTGACTACTGGTTCAAGGATGGTGGAATCCATTCACACATCTCTCGTAGATTGTTTTAGTATGCAAGCTGGTATATCGGATGCTGCTCATCAAGCTCTTTTGGTATACCTTGGAAAACACTATGAAGACCTGAAAGATGTCAAGCAGAAATACTTTCCTCGACATCCACCAGGAAGTTTTCAGTGTGTAATGGATGACCCTCAGTCAGAGCAGATACGTCCACCAGTTAATCTACAAGGACGATAACTAGAACAAGATTGAACGAGACGACAGCGATACGCCCGGACATCAAAGCTCAACTTGATCAAAATGCGGAACTCGCGAGGTAGACAGAGATCTTGTAGATGCAGCCCGTCGATATCGTAAGAACTCGTAGGTAAACTAGAACTAATGTGATAAAAGTAGATGCTAGAAAATTAGATAAAAGTAATAGATTTGTATTTTGATTGATTGATTGTCTCCTCACGCCGACCCTAGGTACATATTTATACTCCGATAAGGAGGAGTTGTACACGGACACGACTCATACCTAAACAAAACTCCTACTTTTAAGGAAATAAATGACTCGTGCAAGAGTCAGACTCGAACAAATACAAACAAAAACTAGCATATAATCACTAGTTTCCATATCCATCTTATTCACGATGAAACTTTCCATCGGTAGATTCCTTTAATCCGCAACCTTCTTCTATTGCTATCAGCATCTTCCTGCTGACGTTAGCTACATCATCTCGCATTCATCGGCAACATTCCCGATCGGCAATGTTTTCCTGTTTCCATCGGCAACACCCTTCTGATCAGCCAATGCCTTCTTTCGTTTCTTCAATCTCTAGTTTCTATCGGCAATCCAATTGGTGGGATGCTGATGCCGATAAGGAAAAACATCCATCTTTCTACCGATTGGTGTAACTACCCTTCTACTGATCAATGTATCTAGTTCATATTGACACGTACAAAAAACGGTGTCAACAGACTTGCATACCTTTTGTCCTCTAAATATTTTCTTTTGTCGGATAAGTATTGTTGAGTACTCCCGTACTCAGGGTTTGTTAACCCCTGTTGCAGGTGAGGGCCACAGCCCGGTCTGTGTAGCCTCGTGCTGCATGACCGTTGTGACTGTGGATGAAGATGAAGAATAAATTGTCTTTGCTTGACTCTTGGGAAAGAGTACCTCGGTTGTTTGTTTTTACTCTATCACCAACTTGATGTAATAAGTTTGTATGACACTATGCTATGTTTCAAAACCTATGGTTTGTAATATAACTTAAATTTCCGCTACTTTGATGTAAATTAAATTATTGTATTACTTTTGCATTGTTTGTGATGAGGATGATCTTGCTCGGAAAGAGGTGGATGACCCGCTGCAAAGTGGCGACACTTGACGGATTGATTAAGACTTGGATCATTTGTCTTGGATTAAGTCGGATGGACTATTAATCCTAGCAAGTGGGCCCTGTCTTAAGAGGTTCTGTCACATCTACAAATCAAGACTTTTGTGAAGAGTTTGGGCAGATGATGGCAAATGAGTTTGAAATATCAATGATTGGTGAACTTAGTTACTTCCTTGGACTTCAAATCAAGCAAATGAAGAATGGTACATTTGTGAGTCAAGGAAAGTACATCAAGGATATGATCAAGAAGTTTGGATTGGAAGATGCAAAGGGCATTAGTACTCCTATGGGGACTAATGGACACTTGGATAGTGACACAAGTGGCATGATGGTTGATCAAACACTTTATCGGTCAATGATTGGAAGTTTACTCTATGTGACTGCATCAAGACCGGATGTCATGTTTAGTGTATGCATGTGTGCAAGATTTCAAGCATCTCCTAGCGAGAGTCATGTGAAGGCCACAAAAAGAATCTTGAGATATTTGAAGCATACACAAGATTTTGGACTATGCTTTCCAAAGGGGTCATGGTTTGAATTAGTTGGATATTCGGACTCCGATTATGCGGGATGCAAGGTTGATAGGAAGAGCACTAGTGGAACATGTCAACTATTGGGAAGATCACTAGTCTCATGGTCATCCAAGAAGCAAAATAGTGTGGCACTCTCTACCGCCGAAGCCGAATACATTAGTGCGGGGAGTTGTTGTGCACAACTATTATGGATGAAGGCCACCTTGAATGATTATGGAATCAAATTCAAGAAGGTTCCCTTTCTATGTGACAATGAATGTGCGGTGAAGCTTACAAGCAATCCCATCCAACACTCTAGAACAAAGCACATAGATGTGAGACACCATTTCATAAGAGATCATCAACAAAAGGGTGATATTTACATTGACAATGTGGGCACCGATGATCAATTAGCTGATATATTCACCAAGCCACTTGATGAGAAGAGGTTTTGCAAGTGAAGGAATGAGTTGAATATCTTGGATTTTTCCAACATGAGTTGATGCACCCCCACTTACATGACTTGCCTCTACTCCAAGATAGCAACGTACAATTGGTTGACATATGCATTCATCCTTTGCTAGATTTGTGTAGAGCATATAGACATCACTCACTAAGGCTCATTCATGAAAAACAAATGATTTGTATGTGCATATGGTACCACTATTGCTTCTATGTCTTGATTGATCTAGTGGTAGCATATGGCATGTTGATAAGCTTGCAACCTCACATGTTTAATCTAAGAAGATTTGTTCTTATAGTTAACCAACATGGATAAGATAACCATTGCAAGATGTGTGAATAGGCTTGTCCATTGTTTAAACCGTGTTAAATATGTAGGAGAAGTAATCTAGAGTGAACGTTAATTTGATAATCACACATTCTTTCCCAAATTGTCTTGATAAAATTTTAACTAAGTAGTTCCTTTGTGGTAATTTGTGACAAAGGGGGAGAGAAAGTGATATAAAATATGAAATCATAGGACAAAGGAGGAGAGAAAAATATTTTATTTGAAAATGAAAAATATTTTTTTTTGAAAATGAGAAATTAAAAATTGAGCACACACGTAGGGGCAGCAAGCCTATGAACAAGTTGTTGCATTTTGTTTGTGCATTCACACATATGCTTGTTTGCAGTGCACTTAAATTCAAAATGATATGCTTGTGTGATGTATGCTAAGTTGTAATCTTGAAATGGTGTATGCAACCCTCTAGCCATCTTAGCATGCATAGGAGTTAGCTAGATAACCTCTAGATCTTTGCATGTATTTCAATTGGTATCGAGCTAACAATGCTGCTAAGGGATTGAATGAATGACGCACTCCGATTGGTATCACGCTTCAAAGGTCCATTTCTTATACCTTAGCATCATGTCATAGTTTGCTAGTTGTTCACCTCTCCAAATTTTCTTTATCTAGGAATATGGGCAAAGCTTTGACTCACATTCATAGAAGTGCACATATGTAGGGGGAGTTAACACTATCAAACCAAATTAGAAATGATTGTCCACTTTATCTTCAAATTGGTATCTTACTTGGACAAGCATTTCAAGTTGAATTCAAAATCATATTTCATATCATTTATATTGGGTTGTCATCAATTACCAAAAAGGGGGTGATTGAGAGATCTCTAGTGTTTTGGATAATTGATGGAACCTAAAGTACTAACCTAGCTCTAAGTGATTGAGTAGGCCTAATACACTTATGGAAGATAATGACAAGTGGTGGAGCAAGCAAGGAAGCTAAATGGTGCAAGAGCTCACACTTGGAGAAGAAGGAAAAGTGAAAAGACCCTAAGCAAATCAAGGCAAAGGTATAAGCTAGGGCTTTTCTTTTAGTGGTCAAGACACCAAGTGAGTGTGACCACATTTAGGATAGACAACCGTACTATTAAGAGGTGAAATGCAAAAGTGATTGCGGTTTGTCAAATGCCACTAGGTGTTATCTATATTGCATATGCATTTAGGACCTAGTGACATACACCCTGCTAAATGACAAGTGAATCATGTCAAAACCTGCTCTCTAAGAGGTATACTTAGTGTTTGGCACAATGGAGCAAGGGTGGAAAAGTTCAGAGTCAAGATTTGATCAAGCAGAAGGCGACAAACGCAGAAGACTAGGCGTCGGACGTTGGGACTTTACCCCCGAGCGTCCGTCGGCCTTACAGAGAGCACCAAAAAGGGGTAGATCGCGTGGACGTTGTCCGTCAGCTACGCAACATACGCTAAGGAGCGTCTGTCGACCTTACAGAGGAACCTGAGAACTGGCAGTGCGCTGGACAGGTGCCGGACGTTAAGGAGACAGGCGTCGGACGCTAGCGATGACGCGTCCGTCAGAAACTTAAAGAGCGTCCATCGGTCACGAAATGGCTCTAACGGCTAGTTGCTTGGAGGGAGGTCTATAAATATGTGTTGGCCGACTTGGGGCTCTCTCTCTCTCTCTCGCACATTTGATCAACTTGAGACCCTCTAGAGCTGAGCACACTCTCTCTAACTCATCTCCATGCTTGGTTAGTGATAATCCAAAAGAGATTGAGTGATCCAAGTGCATCTTGCATATAGCTTGCATCTAGTGGCACTTGGGAGGTGTTTTCGCTGCGGATTTCTTGTTACTCACCTAGACGGTTTGGAGCAGCGGAGGTGGTTCGAGAAGCTTGGTGATTGTTCTTCGTTGACCACAAGTGATTGTAAGGGGTTCTTGTGCCTTCCCCGCGGGAGATCGCCAAAGACAACTCTAGTGAATTGCGCGTGGCTTGTGTGAACCTCTTATTGTGTTGGTTGTGCGGCACCCGGTGACGGATTTGGCATGTGATGTCAATTAGCGCATGAACTTGCAAGATAATGACTCGCCACAACGAGGACTAGCTAGTTTGCAAACTAGTGAACCTCGGTAAAAAATCGAGTGTCTTTTGTTTCCATATTGTGAGTGATTGGGTCTTCATTGGTTTTCATATTGATTGGATCAATCCTCTACACGACGGTATATCAGTCACTACTACCTCTCTCTTGTATCTTGTTGCTTTTACTTAGTAGTGATATTAGGGTGTGCTAGTTGTGTACACTACTACAGGATTGATTTACCGCAGCGCTGGCCTTTGGCGCCCGGTAGCGGACATCTTAAGCGTCCGCTGCGGTAAACCGGTGGCCAGCTTGGGCAGCTGGCCACTGTGTTGCCCACTGCGGTTAATCCATTTACCGCAGTGGGCCACATAAACCGCCCGCGGCGGTAAATGAGCATCTACCACAGCGGGCAACATATAGCGCCCGCTGCGGTAGATGTTTGTTTACCGCAGTGGGCATATTAAGTTGCTCGCTGCGGTTATCCCCTTCCTATATATACAATAGCCCTCCCTCCTTCTTCCCCACGATTTCTCCTCTTGCAAAACGTGGGGGGGGGGGGAGGTTTTGCCCGAATTTTTCACCAAATCCTCAAATTCAGTTTTAGAGCTTTGATTTGGTGGAGTAGGACACGAATAGAGGTACATGATTGTAACACCCCAAAATTTGCATGCTTTGAAATAGGATTAAAAAAACTTTCCTTATGCAATTATTGTTATGCATTAAATCTAGTGAAAATAAATAAAGGTTTGGTGAAAATAAAAATGCCATGTAAAAACATGACTCAGCATACATGCTGGTGCATTTAATGTTTTGTATTGAGTAGTTTTGAAAAGTATTCAAATCTGTTTTTAAAAATGTATTTGAAAATTCATTTGAAAATCAAGTTCTGGAAATTGAAAAGGGATTCTTTTTACTCTATCCTCTCTTCCTCCTTTTCAGCCCGAGTGGCCCTTTTCCTGGCCTGCTCCTTTTCTTCCGTAGGCCTCCCTCTTCCCTCTCCGCTCTGGGCCCAGTGGTTTGGCCCAGCAGTCCCCTCCTTTCCCTCCTGGGCTGGCTCAACCGAGGCCCAGCAGCAGCGCAGGTGCAGCTCTCCCCTCCTTCCTTGTCGCTGATAGCGTGGACCCGCGCGTCAGTCCCTTCCCTCCCCTCCTTGCTCGCGCCGAACTCGAGTCGGAGCGGCCGACTACCGACACCGCATCCAATCCCGAGCTTCACGGGATTTTCCCTTAATCCGCACGGGCTACGCCTCTATAGCGCCCGCATATCCCCTACTGCCTCCAGACTTCCCATCTATTCGAGAATCGTGCCTCGCCCTAGCTCGTACAACGCGATCCCGAGATCCACGAGCTCAACCAGCCACCACCGCCATTGAAACCCTGCCGAGCTCTGCCATCGATCGCCAGCCGTCACCTTCCTCTAGAACGAGGTACTGGACCCCGAGGACCTACTCCACCGCTCAGTTTTCTTTGTCCTTGCCTCACCGGCCTGTAGCCGTTCCCAGTGGAGTCCACGCTGCCCCGTCGTGCCGCGGTCCACCTCCGTTGCTCTACAGGTCTCGCAAAACCCCTCGGTGAGTCCGCGTTACACCCCTCTACCTCCCGGACCTATTGGTTGATCGAATAGTGGCTCGTAGGTCCGTATCTACTTGCGCCGGCGAGCTCCACGCCAGAAGCTATGGAGGTCCGTCGCATCGGCCACCCTGTTGCCGGCCGGAGCTCCTCTGTCCCTTCCCCTTTCTTTCCAAGCCGTCTGATCTCAGATCGATGGATCGGATTGGGAGATACCTCTTCGGCCAGGTATCTTTGCTAAAGAGTCCCTCCAGTTCTCTAAGTCTAAACCCGCAGTCCATTGGTGCCTTGCATAAGTACGCTTCCTCCACGGGAAAACCTATTTCCTTTCGGCATTGTTTTTATTCAAAAACAAATGAAAAATTAGTATTCCCAGTTTTGCCACTGAATTTGAAAACCCCATATCTTTCTCATTTTAAATCCGTTTTGACCCGTTCGAATTGCGTTAGAATCGTAATAAAATTCTATACATGTTAATGCTACTGTTAGTTAATTTTTAAACTTTATAATTTCCTGATTAGATTTAAATTAATATCTTTGTATAGGAAAACTTGTTTAATTCATAACTACGTCGTTTTAGCTCCGTTTTTCTTGAACAAAACGTCTATGTGATCGTAGTGATACGTAGATTAGTTTTATAAACTTTTCATCATTTTTTATTACTGTTGGTGTAATGTTCTAATTATAGTCTTGTTTGCTTCGTGTATGTTTGCCCGTTGAATGTATGGTGTTGATTGATGAATCGGTATAGACGTTGAGCAACCCGTTGAAGAACCGGAGTTTCTCTTTGATCAAGAACAGTAGGACCAGCACGAACACTTCGAAGAAGGCAAGTATAACATGGGATCTTCCTTGTTGTCCTATTCATGATTAATATAATTAATATGCATGATATCCCTTGTTTACCATAGTTTGATCCTAGAGATTGATATCCTGATTACCTTGTGACCTATATTTTGATCCACCATATATGATTAGCATTTCTAGCGCTCATACTAGATGTACATGATCTTAATTTGTTAATGACCATATGCAATAATGACAAAACTCGCTTTTTAGCAACATTGGGTTATAGGAGCTTATCTGGGGGCAAAAGCTGGGATTTACAGTACAACCACGGGGGCTATATGGCTCTGGCTTTAACTCAGGATGGGGACCTTTTCTAGCTTGTTCAGTGGTTACCTTTTTGGCGCAAAAGGGGCGTGCCAATTTGGGTATAGGGCGGCTCCTAACCTATGAGTGCAGCCGCTGTAATGGAGTACGCTGTAGGCAGGAGGGTTCCTATATCTGCTTGCCAGGGAAGCCTTGCGGCCCTAACTTGTTAGACGAACCCTTGAAAGGTTTCATAGTGTACCTTGCCCACTCACCTTGGTAGTGTTTTGGGAGTTACAAACCCGGACATATGGGCAAACACGACTCGTGGGTAATGTTGTACACCTCTGATTAGAGTTAAAAACTATCATGATAGCCGTGCTCACAGACACGAGCGGCTCGGAAAACTCACAGAATTATTGGGTTCTTATTTCTATGTGGCTTATGCAAGTTATTATTTATTCATTTTATCATTGTCATTAACTTTATGATCATGGATATTTGAGCTTATGCAACTACCTTGGCAAATGTTGATATTAATATGAATTTGATCTACTTAAAATGCTTACTACTATGAACCATGCATATCCTTTTGAGCTTCATGAACCCCGTGTTATATTTGTTGAGTACGTATATGCTCACCTTTGCATTCAAACACAACAGATGAAGATTGGGTTGATGATTATCGCAATGAGTACTAGACTTGGAGTCAACCAGTCAACCAGTCCCTTTGGAGCTTCCGTAGAAGTCATCGTCTTAGTTATAGTTTATTTGTTTAAAGCTTTGTAATGAATATTTATTCGCTATGTAATAAGCACTGTGATGGTACTTTCTATAATTTGTCAACTCATGTGTGCGACTTTTCCTGGGGTGCAGATGAGCCTTTTATGCACTTGTTTTTATTCTTAAAAACGGGTGTGACAAATTGGTATCAAAGCTTGTGTTGACTGTAGGACGCAAGCCTAGTAGTTCTGGTCTGTATCTAAAGTTTAGTTTGCTATAAAAACTATTTTCTTCAACCTTGTCCTTTGAATTGATTATTTCTCCATCCTTGTCTGATTATCACCTCCTTGATAGATTCTTTTGAGCTACTATTTCTTATCACCTTGTATATTTTGTTTCTCTTGGTTTTACCAAGTTTCTAGACTCATCTTGTTCAAAGTCTTTATGGTCTTTCATCACCTATCTCCCCTTTTCTAGGATGTCCACCAATTGAGCAGAAGTACGAATAGTATCGCAGTTGAGTCTAGTTAATCGAGTTTTTGTGTAGTTTGATTCTTGTGTGCTTGGATTATTTGTCATGATGTTAATGTGTTATTTGGATCTTTGTATTGCTTGCTAGAACCTTGTGGTTATACCTACAAGTTTCCAAAGTTTTATAATAATTAATTAATGTCATACATATAGTTGGGTTGGGTTTGTCCTGTCTCTATCCTTGCTGTTTTCTGGAGCAGTCTGCAATTTTTCTGTTATATCTCGAGATCTGGTCATGCAAAATCTATGAATTTTTTCTGAGAACAACTAGACTTACCCCTGGTTCATCTCCAACTGTAACCACCCTTATATCTATTATATTTTGAGAGATATGCTTGTTGCAAGTTGAGGTTTCTGTGCAGTCTGAAACCTGAAACAGAATCTGTTCTTTGCTGTTCTACACAATTTTAACTTCTTAATATGGGAATGCCGGTTGAAACAAAGTTGTAGAGAATTCCGAGACCTTTCCAGAAAGTCTAGAACCAACTCTATCGGATCTCTGTAACTCGAGATATGGCTGTTTTACTACAGTGTTGTCAGAACATCTTATCCAGAAAATTTCAGATCCAACTGCTTTTTGATGCCCTCATATAATCTGTCCTTAAGGGGGTTAGATTTTCAGATTAGTCCAGTGATTTTGTTGACAAGAATGATGGTAGTCAGAGGATGTGTGTTGATTACAAATCACTCATTGAGGTTACAATCAAGAACAAGTATCCTTTGCCTAGAATTGATGATTTGTTTGATCAGTTGAGAGGTACTTGTGTGTTCTCAAAGATTGATCTTCGTTCTGGTTATCATCAATTGGAGATTCGTGCTAGTGACATTCCAAAGACAGCTTTCACCACAAGGTATGGTCTGTATGAGTATACTGTTATGTCATTTGGATTGACCAATGCTCCTGCATACTTTATGCACATAATGAATAAGGTGTTTATGGAGTATATGAATAAATTTTTGGTTGTGTTCGTTGATGATGTACTGGTGTTCTCTAAAACTTAGGAAGAGCATGTTGAACATGTGAGATTAGTATTGAAGAAGCTTAGAGATCACAAGTTGTATGCTAAGCGACGCAAGTGTGAGTTCTTGTTGAAAGAAGTTTCTTTTCTTAGACATGTTGTCTCTAATGGAGGTATTTCTGTTGAGCTAAGCAAGGTAAGAGATGTAGCTGAGTATGTGGCTTTGTGTGATACTTGTCAGAGGGTTAAAGCTGAACATCAGAGACCTGCTAGATTGTTGCAACATATGAAGATACTTGAATGGAAGTGGGAAGAAGTTGGTATGGATTTCATTGTTGGGTTACCTCATACACAACGAGGTTATGATTCTATATGGGTGATAGTTGATCGTTTGACCAAGGTAGCTCACTTTTTGCCAGTCAAGACTAAGTCCAATGGTGCTCGGTTAGCAGAATTGTATATGGAATGGATAGTATGTTTGCATAGAGTTCCAAAGAAGATCGTGTCTGATAGAGGTACTCAGTTCACTTCAAACTTTTGAGAAAAGGTACATAGTTCATTGGGAACTATGTTAAACTTCAGTACTGCATATCATCCTCAAACAGATGATCAAACTGAAAGAATTAGAAGATATGTTGAGAGCTTGTGCATTGCAGTATGATACTAGTTGGGATCAGAGTTTGCCTTATGCTGAGGTTCTGATACAACAACAGTTATCAGCAGAGCATCAAGATGGCACCGTTTGAGGCATTGTATGGTCGAAAGTTTAGAACACCTTTGTTTTGGAATTAAACAGGTGAGACACAAGTGTTTCGTGCAGATGTTCTTAAAGATGCTGAGGATCGTGTGAGAGTGATCCGGGAAAGCTTGAGAATAGCACAGTCGAGACAGAAGAGTTATGCTAATAATAGAAGAAGAGATTTGTCTTTTAATATTGGTGATTATGTCTATCTGAAAGTATCACCAATGAGGAGTGTGAAAAGGTTTAACATGAAAGGTAAGCTAGCACCAAGGTATGTCAGACCATTTAAAGTTTTAGCCAGACATGGTGAAGTTGCTTATCAGTTGGAACTGCCTGAGAATTTATCAGGAGTTCATGATGTGTTTCATGTGTCTCAACTTAAGAAGTGTTTGCGAGTACCAGAAGAGCAGATACCTTTGGATGATCTTAATGTTGCTGATGATCTGACTTATGAAGAATATCCGGTTAAGATTCTTGAAATGACAGAAAGAGTAACCAGGAGCAGAGTAATTAAGATGTGCAAAGTTCAGTGGAACCGATATTCAGAAGCAGAAGCAACTTGAGAAAGAGAAGATGATCCGAGGACATCATATCCACAGATGTTTGACCAAGCTAGCTAATCTCGAGGACTAGATTCTTTTAAGGGGGTAGATTTGTAACACCCCAAAATTTGCATGCTTTGAAATAGGAATAAAAAAGTTTCCTTATGCAATTATTGTTATGCATTAAATCTAGTGAAAATAAATAAAGGTTTGGTGAAAATAAAAATGCTATGTAGAAACATGACTGAGCATACATGCTGGTGCATTTAATGTTTTGTATTGAGTGGTTTTGAAAAGTATTCAAATCTATTTTTCAAAATGTATTTGAAAATTCATTTGAAAATCAAGTTCTAGAAATTGAAAAGGGATTCTTTTTACTCTATCCTCTCTGCCTCCTTTTCAGCCCGAGTGGCCCTTTTCCAGGCCTGCTCCTTTTCTTCCACAGGCCTCCCTCTTCCCTCTCCACTTTGGGTCTAGTGCTTTGGCCCAACAGTCCCCTCCTTTCCCTCCTGGACCGGCTCAACCGAGGCCTAGCAGCAGCGCAGGAGCAGCTCTCTCCTCCTTCCTTGTCTCTGACGCCGTGGACCCACACGTCAGTACCTTCCCTCCCCTCCTTGCTCACGCCGAGCTCGAGTAGGAGCGGCCGACTACTGACACCGCATCCAATCCTGAGCTTCACGGGATTTTTCCCTTAAACCGCACGGGCTACGCCTTTATAGCGCCCGCATATCCCCTACTGCCTCAAGACTTCCCATCTATTCGACAACCGGGCCTCGCCCTAGCTCGTACAGCGCGATCCCGAGCTCCGCGAGCTCAACCAGCCGCCACCACCATTGAAACCCTGCCGAGCTCTGCCATCGATCGCCAGCCGTCACCGTCCTCTGGAATGAGGTACTGGACCCCGAGGACCTACTCCACCGCTCGGTTTCCTTTGTCCTTTCCCTCACCCTCACCGTCCTGTCACCGTTCGCAGTGGAGTCCACGCTGCCCCGTCGTGCCGCGGTCCGCCTCCATCGCTCTACCGGCCTCGCAAAACTCCTCAATGAGTCCGCGTTACACCCCTCTACCTCCCGGACCTATTGGTTGATCGAATAGTGGCCCGTAGGTCCGTATCTACCTGCGCCGACGAGCTCCACGCCGGAAGCTATGGAGGTCCGCCGCGTCGGCCACCCTGTTGCCGGCCGGAGCTCCTCTGTCCCTTCCCCTCTCTTTCCAAGCCATCTGATCTCAGATCAATGGATCGGATTGGGAGATACCTCTTCGGCCAGGTATCTTTGCTAAAGAGTCCCTCCAGTTCTCTAAGTCTAAACCCGCAGTCCATTGGCGCCTTGCATAAGTACGTTTCCTCCACGGGAAAACCTATTTCCTTTCGGCATTGTTTTTATTCGAAAACAAATGAAAAATCAGTATTCACAGTTTTGCCACTGAATTTGAAAACCCCATATCTTTCTCATTTTAAATCCGTTTTGACCCGTTCGAATTGCGTTAGATTCGTAATAAAATTCTCTACATGTTAATGCTACTGTTAGTTAATTTTGAAACTTAATAATTTCGTGATTAGATTTAAATTAATATCTTTGTATAGGAAAACTTATTTAATTCATAACTACGTCGTTTTAGCTCCGTTTTTCGTGAACAAAATGTCTATGTGATCGTAGCGATACGTAGATTAGTTTTTTAAAACTTTTCATCTTGTTTTATTACTGTTGGTGTAATGTTCTAATTATAGTCTTGTTTGCTTCGTGTATGTTTGCCCGTTGAATGTATGGTGTTGATTGAAGAATCGATATAGACGTTGAGCAACCCGTTGAAGAACCAGAGTTTCTCTTTGATCAAGAACAGTAGGACCAGTAGGAACACTTCGAAGAAGGCAAGTATAACATGGGATCTTCCTTGTTGTCCTATACATGATTAATATAATTCATATGCATGATATCCCTTGTTTACCATAGTTTGATCCTAGAGATTGATATCCTGATTACCTTGTGACCTATATTTTGATCCACCATATATGATTAGCATTGCTAGCGCTCATACTAGATGTACATGATCTTAATTTGTTAATGACCATATGGAATAATGATAAAACTCGCTTTTTAGCAACATTGGATTATAGGAGCTTATCTAGGGGCAAAAGCTGGGATTTACAGTACAACCACGGGGGCTATATGGCTCTGGCTTTAACTCAGGATGGGGACCTTTTCTAGCTTGTTCAGTGGTTACCTTTTTGGCGCGAAAGGGGCGTGCCGATTTGGGTATAGGGCGGCTCCTAACCTATGAGTTCAGCCGCTGTAATGGAGTGTGCCGTAGGCAGGAGGGTTCGTATATCTGCTTGCTAGGGAAACCTTGCGGCCCTAACTTGTTAGACGAACCCTTGAAAGGTTTCATAGTGTACCCTGCCCGCTCACCTTGGCAGTGTTTTGAGAGTTGCAAACCTGGGCATATGTGCAAGCACGACTCGTGGGTAAAGTTGTACACCTCTGATCAAGGTTAAAAACTATCATGATAGCCGTGCTCACAGATACGAGCGGCTCGGAAAACTCACAGAATTATTGAGTTCTTATTTCTATGTGGCTTATGCAAGTTATTATTTTTTCATTGTATCATTGTCATTAACTTTATGATCATGGATATTTGAGCTTATGCAACTACCTTGGCAAATGTTGATATTAATATGAATTTGATTTACTTAAAATGTTTACCTCTATGAACCATGCATATCCTTTTGAGCTTCATGAACCCCGTGTTATATTTGTTGAGTACGTATGTACTCACCTTTGCATTCAAACACAACAGATGAAGATTGGGTTGATGATTATGGCAATGAGTACTAGACTTGGAGTCAACCAGTTAGCTAGTCCCTTTGAAGCTTCCGCAGAAGTCGTCATCTTAGTTATAGTTTATTTGTTTAAAGCTTTGTAATGAATATTTATTCACTATGTAATAAGCATTGTGATGGTACTTTCTATAATTTGTCAACTCATGTGTGCGACTTTTCCTGAGGTGCACATGAGCCTTTTATGCACTTGTTTTTATTCTTAAAAATGGGTGTGACAATGATTCCTCTCCCATCCCTCTTTCTCCCTCGTTTTCTCTCTTTTTAGTGCAATTCCTCATGTGGATCTAGATCTAGATCCATGGGATCCACCATGCATGGATCTAGATCTTGTGTTTTTAGTCTAGATTCTTGATAGATCCATGTACTAGATCATATTAAACTTGTGTTTTTTAATCTAGATTCACCGGTGTGGCTAAAGTTTTGTACCTCTTGATCTCTCATCTTGTTGGGGGCGGAGTTATTGCCAAATTTTTCACTAAATCATAAAATTGAGTTTTAGAGCTTTGATTTGGGGAGGAGAGGACAATAATAGGTACATGATTGCTCTTCCACACACCTATTTATCTCTTTTATTCTCACTTTTTAGTGCGATATATGTCTCATCATTTGTGTCTATAGATTGATCATGAAGTAGATCTATTTTTTATATAGCACTTTGTTATTTTGTCGTGTGTTAAGCTACGATGGACAAGTCCGAATGGATGTACCACATTGATAGAGTGCTTGATCTTCGGTACCTTAGCGAATTGAGGAAGTTTATGGCAGCTGCGAAAGCTCATCGTGCTAGTTTGAAGCGGACGACAACTGTATGTCCATGTTCTAAATGCCAGAACCTCAGAGGCTACCCAGATGGTACAGTGCAATCACATCTGGTTGTCAACGAGTTTATGGAGGGTTACACGGTTTGGACTTCTCATGGTGAACAAAGTCTCGATGCGAGTTACGGTGTGTCTGGAGTGAACAACCAAGATCATGTTCGACCAACACCACCTTCTGTTCCAGTTCCAGCCACGTCCGATGATGGCAATAATTCTCGTGACTACATCACGGTTGAAGAATTGCTCGAGAACATTCCAGATGATGATGGTGCCGACGATGGTGAAACTACTGAAGATGCTACTCTGAGGGAACCCGAAGATGTCTAGCTCTTTGAGGATCTAGTCAACCACTGTAACAACCTAGAAATTTGACACACAAAAATCACAGCTACAATTTTTTTGTTTAAACCCTTGCTATGTTTGATGGTTGTTATGCTTAACCTAACTCTGGTAGTTAACACCTAACCCTAGATCTTATTTAACTTATGCTAAGTTTATTTCCCATGCTAGTATGCTTTGCGTGATTTGGCTCTTATTTCTCTTACAATGTGTGTCTACATTTACGAATAATTAAAACAACACCTTTGGAAATGCATATATACACATACAGATATACCTACATGTGTGTATATATATATACAAGAACATAAGTACATATACATTGGTATATATATATATATATATATAAGCAATTAAATACACACACCTAAATATATGTGCAGACATAAAATAACCCCACACTTTTACATGTAGGAGTAAATACAAAAGAAATAGAAAAGGGAGGAAGAGAGCAAAACAGCCCAGCTGACCAACCGCACCCCCCAGACTCCACCCCTGCGCGCCGGCCTGCTACCTCGCACCGGCCCACGCACGCTCGCCAACCCAGCAGCGCGCGCGGCCGCTCGCTCGCGCACGCCTCGCGCATTTGCCCGCTCGCTCACGCCGACAGGCGGACCCCAGCCCCCTACCTTTCTTCTTCCTCCCCCGTGCCATGCCGTTCTCGGCTCACGCCGCTCCAACGAGCGCTGACATGAAATGGTAGAGGGGAGCGTCTGCTGCCTGGCAGCGACGCCAGGCGCGTGACCCCGCCCCCACAGCGCCCTGGCCGCTGAGAAGCCCTAACCCTAGCACCCGTGTGCCCTCGGAACAACCGTCCTTTCTCCCTGGCCGTTGGATCAAAGCTCCAGCCGAGCTCCACCCGCTCCCATGGTGCCCCCTATAAAACCCCACTCGGGGAAGCCTCTAGGTCATCCAAGACCCACGCCGCCGCTGCGGCATCCACACACACCACGCGCCGCACCTTGGGCAAGGAGAAGGAGGATCAGAGGAAGAAGACGGAGTAGAGGAAGGGGAGAAGGAGCCACGCCGCGCCGGTGAATCACCGGAGCCTCGGTGCGAGATGTCGAGCGCGGAGCTGCACTACACGGCCTCGACCCTACATCGCTCCGCCATCCTATCGTCATCAGTCGCACGGTACATGTATCTCTGAACCGCCCAAACTCCAGAGCAGAGACCTCGCCTGGCCAGCTCGTCGGCGTTCCCATCCTGGGAAAGCATGGACGGCTCACCGGCTAATCCCCTCAGTCACACGCACCGGCACGAACACAGGACAGACCTACCCCAGCCAAAACGGACCTCTATGACCTTGGAATGTGGTGGCGGACTCGCGTATGCCATGGCTGTGCGCGTCACCACGTCGTCGCGACGATCCCTATTCCCGACGTTTGAGACCGTCCCAGACCAAACCGACGAGCCATGTAGCATCACCATGACCATACCAAACCCCCGGTGTACTTGGGTGAGACCTGGATGCCCCATAGCGCCCTGACCACGCGAGCCGGTGACGTTCTCTTGTCCGGCAGAACTCGTCGTCGTGGACAGAAGACCTGGGAGACCCTGTGGAGTGAGGGAGCGATCAGTGGCGTTCGAATGAACCCGCTGTTGCTCGAGGACAAGCCAGGACGTGTGGTGAGACCTCCTCTGTGCCTAACCCAGTGACGCCGGTGAACCGCCAGGTCTGCTCGCCACATGTCCCAGCTGAATTTCAAATCCTATTTATTCATTTTTAGAACTGATTTAAGCTTCGGAAATTCACAGTAAATTCATACGAAGTCCAAAAGTTGCAAATGACCTATCAAAATTCTCAGAAAAATGAGCTCTACATGATGGAGCTATGTTTGTGTGCATTTGGATCTTCTCATTTTTCTGATAGTTATTTGTGTGATCTATAGACGTCGCTAACACGACTATTTCGCATGTTCGTTTTAGAGAACGAGGAGGGTCTGGCTGAGGAGGGGGATTACGACTACGAGGAGGAACTCGGTGATGACAACGGAGGTGCCACACCCCACCCACCTTGTAGATCCTATTACGCATACTCACATGTTACATTTCTGAGATTAATGATGCTAAGAAATGCATAGGATTGCATGGTAGTTTACTTGCTCAAAGCCTTTACCTTGACGAAACCTCTACCCTGCTACCCCGCAATAGGATAGATGCACAATTGCTTGATCTATATACTACTACTACTACACTCTCACATATATTGATGAGATAATAAGGCACGTGGTGCCAGAAAGAGGTGAGAATGCTGCGTGTGTATCGATGATGGTGGAACCCGTGGTAATGTAAAGCCTTTGTAGAGTGTTTACGGTTTGATCGATCGATACGTAGACGATTCGTCGGCTATGGACCAGTTTCTGTGACCTGCTTCACCCGCTAGTGAGAGGTGTCTTCTTTTCTCCCTCTGGTTATGATATGATCCGGCAGTGTGCTCTGATGGAGCAGTGTGCCGCTGAGACGGGCTCGAGAGGGAGTTGGACCCGTCGAATGAGTGTGAGGTGTGGTGAGATGTGTGTGATGGGAATGGAATGGATGGATGGATTATGGAATTGGACAACTATACAATGACTTATACTACTAGTTTAATAATGAATCTTGCATAGGAAGCCAACAGCCAAAGATAGGTCTTTTGTTATACCCTACATGCATCCACTACCACAAATATGCATTAGGGTTGGATAATGTGGCCAGTACAAATCGTACTGATAGATATTTGGCAGGTGAGGAATCAGACTTTGACTTCGATGGGAACAATGAGGAGGACTAGGTGTCCCGTGTCTAGCCTTAGGCTTGGAGAGGATCCCGACGCTTCTGCGTTGCTACTTTGATTGATGTTGCAGTGTGATTCCGCCAATGTGGCGTTGTAATAGACTTAAGTAAACCCTTCTATTTGAACTCTTGTACTCGAAGTATGGTAGTGGTAGCAACTGAAATTTGGGTGATATTGTGGATTGCTCCTGCAATCTGTTTTATTACACTACGAATCTGTGGATTTCCCTTCGTGGAAATCGAGGTCGTTTCAACCACATCGAAGAGGATGATGTTTTGTTTGGCAACCCAAAGTGGTTGGAGAATTTTAGGGAGATGAATTAGGCGGCAATTGATCCTCTGTACCAGGATGGTGGAAAATGTCCGGAGGGGCGCACGACGCTCCGTTTCAACCTCCATATGCTAATGATGAAGGCTCGACATGGTTGGTCAGACATTGGCTTCAACGAGTTGTTAAGTTACCTTTCTACGACGTACCCTACGGGATGTAACAAGGTGCAAGCTAATACATATCGAGCGAAGAAGCTGATCCGTCCAGTGGCGATGAAAGTTAGAGAGTTTGATGCCTGCCCTAACCATTGCATCATGTACCGAGGCGAGAAGTATGAGAACATAACTAGTTGTCCACACTATGGATTCAGTCGGTACAAGAGGAATGCCGGTTTCCACATGGATGAGAGTGAGAGTGAGAGCGATAGTGATAGTGAGGATCCCTCAAGGGAGGAACTCATGGACATGCTTGAGCAAGCTAAGGATTACATTGACAAGAAGAGGAAGGAATGCAAGGAATTGCGCAAGACCAATGTGGCTCTTGAGCAAAACCTTGATGAGGCCGTAGCATCTCATGAGAGGCTAATGGAAGCCTAGGAGAAGCTAGTGAAGTCTCACTCTAAGCTTGAAAGAGCTCATTCCTCCCTCATTGACTAAAGTAAGAAGGAGATTGCTCAAACATGTGACATGGGAGTTACTTGTGATATTCTTGATGAATCTTTCTATACTCCTATAATTGTTGCTCCCTCTAACCCCTCTTGTAGCACTATCATTCCTACTTCATCTACTAGTGATGGTGTCATTTGTGATGCCTCACTAATGGTGGAAAATGAAACCCTCAAGAAGGAGGTTACATAGCTCAATCAGTCCTTAGCTAAGGCTTATGGAGGTGAGGACCACTTGCTTATGTACTTGGGTAGCCAAAGAGCTTCTCTCTACAAAGAGGGATTGGGCTATATCCCCAAGAAAGGCTTAGCCGCTTTTGCTCCTCACAAAACTCGTTTTGTGAAGAACACCGGTACCTATTGCAAGAGTTGCAAGCAAGTTGGTCACAATGAGCAACCATGTGAGAACAAGAAGGCCAAGCAAGATGTATCCTCCATGAGAGTTGATTCATTCTATGTACTTTCCAAGGGTACTAATGGTGTTCATGCCAAGTTTGTTGGTGCACCATGGATGGCTTCCAAGAAGTCCATTTGGGTACCAAAATCTTTGGTAACTAACCTTGGAGGACCCAAGAAAGTTTGGGTACCTAAAAAGAATTGATCTCTCTTGTAGGTCAATTACAAAGCCAGAGGGAGGCATTGGGTCCTTGATAGTGGGTGCACTCAACACATGACTGGAAATGGAAGAATGTTCAACTCAATCAACCAAGATAATACACAAGGTTTTGATAGTATCACATTTGGTGACAATGGCAAAGGCAAGGTGAAAGGACTTGGAAAGATTGCTATCTCCAATGATCTAAGCATTAGCAATGTGCTTCTAGTGGAAAGGATTGAGTTCAATCTATTGTCAGTTGCCCAATTGTGTGATCTCGGGTTCATGTGCATCTTTGGAGTGGAGGATGTGGAAATCATTAGTGTGGATGGTTCAAACATGATCTTCAAGGGATTTCGGTATGAGAACCTCTACCTAGTGGATTTCAATGCTAGTGAGACCCAACTCTCTACATGTCTCATCTCAAGATCTAGCATGGGTTGGTTATGGCATAGAAGACTTGGACATGTTGGCATGAAGCAATTGAACAAGCTAATCAAGGAAGATCTAGTGAAAGGCTTGAAAGATGTCACATTTGAGAAGGACAAGCTATGTAGTGCATGTCAAGCCGGAAAGCATGTTGGCAACACTCATCCAAAGAAGAGCATCATGAGTACAAGCAAAGCTTTTGAGTTATTACACATGGATCTCTTTGGGCCAACAACATACATAAGCATTGGTGGCAACAAGTATGGCTTTATGATAGTGGATGACTTCACAAGATACACATGGGTATTATTCTTGAGCAACAAGAGTGACACATTTGATATCTTCAAGTCATTTGTCAAGAGGTGCCAAAATGAGTTTGAAACAACTATCAAGAGAGTTAGAAGTGACAATGGGAGTGAGTTTAAGAACACAAGAGTTGAAGAACTTTGTGATGACTTTGGGATCAACCATCAATTCTCTCCAAAGTACACTCCTCAATCCAATGGGATAGTTGAAAGGAAGAATAGAATCTTGATTGACATGCCAAGATCAATGCTAAGTGAGTACAATGTTAGTGATTCTTTTTGGGTCGAAGCTATCAATACGACTTGTTACTCTAGCAACTGTCTCTATTGTCATGGAATGCTTGAGAAGACTCCCTATGAGCTATTGAATGGAAGAAAGCCAAACATTGCCTACTTTAGGGTGTTTGGATGCAAGTGTTACATCTTGAAGAAGGGAACAAGGTTGAGCAAGTTTGAGAAGAAATGTGATGAGGGATTTCTACTTGGTTACTCAACAACTAACAAGGCTTATAGAGTATGGAACTTGACTAGTGGCATTCTTGAGGAAGTGCATGATGTTGAATTTGATGAAACTCAAGGCTCTCAAGATGAAGAAGAAAACTTGGATGATGTGAGAGGTGACAAGTTGGTCAATGCTATGAAGGATATGGATATTGGTGACATTAGACCAAGACAAGTCCAAGATAAAGATGAAGATCAAGTTACCATTCCAAGTGATCAAGCTAGTGGTTCTCCAACTCAAGATCAAGCAAATGCAAATGAAGATCATGTTCAAGCTAGTCTATCATCTCAACCAAATGACATCAACATACAAGTGCTCCAACCTACCAACATTGCAAGAGATCATCCTCTAGATCAAGTTATTGGAGGCATTCAAAGTGGTGTTCAAACAAGATCAAAATTGACCTCATTTTGTGAGCATTACTCTTTTGTCTCATCATTTGAGCCAACCAAGATTGATGAAGCTTTGAAGGATGTTGATTGGATCGATGTTATGCATGAAGAGCTCAACAACTTCACAAGAAATCAAGTTTGGGAATTGGTAGAAAGACCAAAGAAGCACAATGTCATTGGAACCAAATGGGGTTTTAAGAACAAGCAAGATCAAGATGGAATAGTGGTGAGGAACAAAGCAAGACTAGTAGCTCAAGGTTACTCTCAAGTTGAAGGTCTTGACTTTGGAGAAACATATGCTCCAGTGGCAAGATTAGAGGCAATACGAATCCTATTGGCCTATGCTTGTGCACACAATATTAAGCTATACCAAATGGATGTCAAGAGTGCATTCCTAAATGGGTATATCAATGACGAGGTGTATGTTGAGCAACCACCCGGTTTTGAAGATGTTAAGAAGCCCGACCATGTATTCAAGCTCAAGAAGGCTCTCTATGGATTGAAGCAAGCGCCTAGAGCATGGTATGAGAGGTTGAGAAGCTTCCTTCTCTCAAAGGGGTTCAAGATGGGTTTGGTTGATACTACCCTATTCACAAAGAAGATTGGAAATGACTTGTTCATCTTGCAAATCTATGTGGATCACATTATCTTTGGGTCTTCAAATCAGGATTTTTGTGAAGAGTTTGGGGAGATGATGGCTAATGAATTTGAGATGTCAATGATTGGTGAACTTAGTTACTTCCTTGGACTTCAAATCAAACAATTGAAGAATGGTACATTTGTGAGTCAAGGCAAGTACATCAAAGATATGATGAAGAAGTTTGGGCTAGAAGAAGCTAAAGGTATTAGTAATCCCATGGGGACTAATGGACATTTGGATAGTGACTCAAGTGGCATGATGGTAGATCAAACACTCTATCGGTCTATGATTGGAAGCTTACTATATGTGACCGCTTCAAGACCGGATGTCATGTTTAGTGTATGCATGTGTGCAAGGTTTCAAGCATCTCCTAGAGAGAGTCACTTGAAAGCCACAAAAAGGATATTGAGATATCTCAAGCATACACAAGAGGTTGGACTATGGTTTCCAAAGGGGTCAAGGTTTGAATTGATTGGATATTCGGACTTCGACTATGCGGGTTGCAAAGTAGATAGAAAGAGCACTAGTGGTACATGTAAAATGTTGGGAAGGTCACTAGTCTCATGGTCATCCAAGAAGCAAAATAGTGTGGCACTCTCTACCGCCGAAGCCGAATACATTAGTGCGGGGAGTTGTTTATGAAAGCCACTTTGGAGGACTATGGAATCAAATTCAAGAAAGTCCCATTGCTTTGTGACAATGAAAGTGCAGTGAAGCTCACTAACAAACCCGTCCAACACTCAAGGACAAAGCACATAGATGTGAGACATCACTTCATAAGAGATCATCAACAAAAGGGTGACATTTACATTGACAATGTGGGCACCGATGATCAATTAGCCGACATATTCACCAAGCCATTTGATGAGAAGAGGTTTTGCAAGTGGAGGAATGAGTTGAACATCTTGGATTTCTCCAACATGAGTTGATGCACCCCACTTATGACATGCTTCTACTCCAACATAGCAAGGTACAATTGATTGACATATGCATTCATCCTTTGCTAGTCTTGTGTAGAAGCATATGGACATCACTCATGATAGGCTCATTCATGAAAAATCAAATGATTTCTATGTACATATGGTACCACTATAGCTTCCATGAGTTGAATGATGTAGTGGTGGCATATGACATGTTTAATAAGCTTGCAACCTCACATGTTTAGTCTAGAATGCTTATTCTTGTACTTAACCAACATGGCTAAGATAACCATTGCAAGATGTGTGAAAAAGCTTGTCCATAGTTTAAACCATGTTAAGTATTTAGGACAAGTAATCTAGGTTGAATTTAAATTGATAATTCACCCACAACTCTTTCTAAATTGACTTGATAAACAAATCTTTCTAAGTATCCTCAAGTGATACATGTTACTACAAATGGTTTCCTTTTGTGGTAATGTGTGACAAAAGGGGAGAAATTATGTTAAAATGATAGTAATAAAGGGGGAGAAAATTGTATGGGGGAGAAATAAAAATAAAATTTTGATAAATGAAAATTTAAAATTTAAGCACACAAGTAGGGGGAGCAAGTCTATGAAAAAATTGTTGCATTTGAATGTACATTCACTCATATGCTTGCTTGCACTTTAGGTGTAATACTTTTCAAATGGTTCTTGCTTGTGTGGTGCATGACTAGTTGTAATCTTGATTGATGATTTGATCACTAGCATGCATAGGAAGTTAGCTAGATATCCTATCCTGTTTATATTGTGTATTACTTGTGGTGTCAAGCTAACCATGTTGCTAAGGGTGAAATGATAGGCGCACTTCAATTGGTATCACGCTTCAAAGGTCTATTCTTAAAAACCTTAGCATCATGTCATAGTTTGTTAGTTGTTCACCCCTCCAAAAGTTCTATCTAAGCATGTGTGCAAAACTTGATTCTTATTCATAGAAGTGCACACATGTAGGGGGAGTTAACACTATCAAACCAACTTAGAAATGATTGTTCACTATCTTTCATCCTTGTTTCAAGTGGTATCAAGTAGTGACAAGCATTTCGGGTTGAATTCAAAATCATATTTCATATCATTTTTTTAGGTTATCATCAATTACCAAAAGGGGGAGATTGAAAGATCGCTAGTGTTTTGGGTAATTGATGAAACCTAAGTACTAACCTAGCTCTAAGCGTGAGTAGGTTTAGTACACTTTGAAGAAGTGAGATTGATAAGTGGTGGAGCATAGGAGGCTAAGGGAGAAAGCTATCATGAAGTTCCACACTTAGAGAAGATGAAAGAAGGAGGAAACCCTAAGCTATTCAAGGCAACGGTATTGCTAGGTCTTTTCCATTTGAGTGATCAAGACACCTAGTGGGTGTGATCACATTTAGGATAGGTAATCGTACTATGAAGAGGGGAAAATAGTGAGTGGTTACAACTATCGAGTGCCATTAGGTTGATCATAAGTGCATTGCATCTAAAACCTAATGAGCAACCCTTGTAAAACTTGTTAAAATATGTCACACACATGCACAAGTCAGTGAAACACTTGGTGGTGGCACATGAGAATTCAGCACAAGAAAAGGCACCGGACCAGTTGTGCATAGGAGCTCCGGACCAAGGCGAGTTGTCCGATGGCTGATCCTAGAACCGGCTGGCAACAGTGGAAGCTCCGGACCAGAGGCAAAACGAGGCTCTAGACCATAGGCGAGTGGCCCAGTTGCTCGGTCAGAGAATCAACTGGAGTTAAAGGAGGCTCCTGATGAGGACATGACACCTTCGGATACAGCCACAACCATAGATTACAAGGTGAGTTCATTCCTATATTTACACAATGGTTCTTGGTACAACTCACTTGGTTCCACATGTATATTTCAATATTTGCTTGTAGATACAAATATGTCTCAATGTGCAAGGTCTTCAAAGTTCAACATTCGATTTGTTGGCAGCCCAACAACGCTTCATTGGGAGGGGCATAACTCATCCATCCAGAGTGCGATTGAGGTCAATGAGGACTTGATGGAAAGACTATTTGATAAGCTTTCAAATAGATCTTGTCCCACCTCAATATCACGTCGGCAAGGTCTTCAAATCATCACGACACTCAGCTAATATTTCTGCGGGATGCTATGACGTCTTCAAATCGTTGACGATTCCCGTTGACTCCGAAGGAATTTTGACATGAAACTAATTGGGTTGGTTTCCTTATCAAATTATCTTTCCATCCATGTGTGTTTCATAAAAAACGGAGTCCGTATGCAACCTGGGCATCCGTTTTACCATTGGCTGCTCCTGGAACCCAAGATGGACTCGAACTCGAATTGGATTGAGCCTCCAACTTGGGTTGGACGGCCGTGCTGCCCTCCTAAGGTGATGGCCAAGGAGGAGGACGTGTTGGATCATCTTTGGGGTATTCTCCACATATTTGGGACGTTGTCCTACTTGGGCCAGGGTCCCAAGGTTGCATGACAAGCCCAAGATGACGTCGTAGCATCCCGCAGAAATAGTAGTTGAGTGTCGTGATGATTTGAAGACCTTGCCGACGTGATATTGAGGTGGGACCAGATCTATTTGAAATCTTATCAAATAATCTTTCCATCAAGTCCTCATTGACCTCAATCGCACTCTGGATGGATGAGTTATGCCCCTCCCAATGAAGCGTTGTTGGGCTGCCAACGAACCGAATGTTGAACTTTGAAGACCTTGCACATTGAGACATATTTGTATCTACAATCAAATATTGAAATATGCATGTGGAACCAAGTGAGTTTTACCAAGAACCATTGTGTAAATGTAGGAATGAACTCACCTTGTAATCTATGGTTGTGGTTGTATCCGAAGGTGCCATGTCCTCATCAGCTCCGGACCACTCGGCATGGTCCGATGGTGAGGTCCGGAGCTCGGGTGCTCCCTGTATGTTTTGTTCAAGACTCGGAGGAGGCTCCGTACAACTCGGCATGGTCCGGTGGACCAGTCCGATGGTGAGGTCCGGAGCACAGGTGCTTACTGTGTTCCAAGTCTGGACCAAGGCAAGGCGTCGGACGAAGCTCCGGACTAGCCCTCCGGACCAAGGCGTGTGGTCCGAAGGTGACTGTTTCAGCGCGCCAACGGTCGAATTTCAAAGCTCCGGACCACCTGCTATGGTCTGACGGTGGTGACTAAAAGTGGTCCGATGATCACGTTTTCAGCACTCCCCAAGTGCATAATGGCTAGTTTCTTTGAGAAGGTATTTAAGGTGTGTGTGGTTGGTTCAAGGACTTTCTCTTGCACATTTGGCTATTGCATACTCTTGTCAGCAAATCACACACACTCTCACTCATCTCATAGTTGATTGTTCATCCATTTGAGTGAGTTGAGTGTTCAAGTGCATTGGATGAAGTGTTTCATCTTAGTGGCACTTGGGAGTTGATACTGCTGATGTATTCTTGTTACTCTTGGTGATTGTTATCACCTCGACGGTTTGGAGCAAGCGGTGTGGATTCGAGAAGCCTAGTGATTTTGCTTCGTCGACCACAAGTGAAGATTGTGAGGGGTTCTTGTGCCTTCCCTGCGGGAGATCGCAAAGGTAACTCTAGTGGATTGCGCGTGTCGTTGAGTGCCCTCTCTTGTGTTGGTTGTGCAGCACCCGATGACGGGTTTGGCGTGTGATGCCAATTAGCTCGTGAACCTCCAAGTGAGTGAGCCGACACAACGAGGACGTAGCTAGTTGGCAAACTAGTGAACCTCGGGTGAAAAATCAAGTGTCAACTTCTTGTTAATCATTGTGATTGATTGGATTGCTTAGAGTTTTCTTGATTGGCTCATTGCCTCGACACGGCGGTATAATCACCCAAACTATCTCTTTCATACTCTCAAGTAGTATATTAGGTTGTGCCTAGAGGGCTTCTAGAATTGTGTAGGCATTGACTGTGCTTAGAGCTATATTAGGCTAGCATTGTTGGGTAGGTGGCTTCGCAAACCCCCATTAGGCTAGCGCAACATTCGCTTCGCTATCTTATTGTCTAACTTGTTGTTGAAGTTTGTTTTTAGATTTCAATTTAGGATAGGACCTTTCACACACTTAAAGCCATCATCTTTGTCACCATCACTGATTACCCCGGCCTCTTCTCACTATCGGGGCAGATCAAAGGGAAGACTAGATGTGTAGTTTGCATCGACGGGACTTGCTACACTTACCTTTCGGGTTCCACCAAGCTGGTGTACACTCGGCATAGAAGGTTCCTTAAGGCCAAAAACAGGTATAGAAGAAGTTATATGAATGAATACTTTGACAATAAGGATGAGCCACAAGGACTTCCAATGCCGCAGACAAAGTGGGGGCCAAAGGTGTATGAGATGGTGAAGGATATGGATGACATCGAGTTCGGTAAGAAGAAGAAACCACCAAAGGAAGGGACAAAACTAACTAGGAAGCGAAAGTGCGACACGCAAGCATCTCCTGATGATGATGTCCCAGTCGTCCCTTTCAAGAAGTCGATCTTCTTCAAGTACATGTCGTACTAGAAAACACTACATACACCCCATGCAATCGACTGCATGCACCTAAAGAAGAATGTGTTTGAGAGCACAATCGGTGTTTTACTAGACATCCCGGGCAAGACGAAGGATGGGATCAAGTCATAGACCGATCTTGTCAACCAGGGCATTAGAAAGGAACTCCACCCTGGAAAGCCTCAGAACGGTAAAGTTGATATCCCATTGGCTGCATACAACCTCACGCATGCCGAGAAGGTGACTTTTTGCAAATTTATGAGGGGTATCAAAGTGCCGACCGGTTTCTCCTCCAACAGCAAGAGCCCGGTCTACATGAAAGACCTCACAATGACTGGCTACAACTCACATGACTGTCACGTCATGCTCACGGTGTTCCTTCCAATATTGATAAGAGCTATCAGTCCAGAATATGAGAAGATGGTGATAACACGTATGTCATACTTCTTTAACTGCATCACGCAGAAGGTCATCGATAAGGTAGAGTTGTCTGCCTTAAAGGAGTTCATCGTGGAGACCCTCTGTCAGCTCGAGATGTGCTTTCCATCGGCTTTCTTTGACATTAGCCACACTGATGATGCACATGGTTGACCAGATCGAGCAATTGGGCCCAGTGTACCTACACCAGATGTGGACGTACGAGCGCTTCATGTCCACATTGAACAGGTATGTCCATAATTGTGCTTACCCTGAAGGTTCTATGATCGAGGCGTACACAACCGAGGAGTCAATCAACTGGTGTATGAGGTACATTAAAAATGCGAGGGAGATTGGGTTGCCTGTTCACCCGCATGAGGGAAGAACTGAAGGGACAGGGTTCGTGCGCCAGAAAGTTTGCACTGATATACCTAACAAAGAGGTAAAAGATGCTCATTATAGCATCCTCCATCAGTTGGTGAGCATGGAAAAATACGTTGAACAACACCTGGAAGAGCTTCGCACCGCTCATGATGGAAAGCGCACGGAGGAGTGGGTCCAGAAAGAGCACAGGAATAGTTTTGTTTAGTGGATCAAAGAGCAAGAAATATCGGTTGATGACGATGACAGTGACACTGTAAAGAAGCTTGCACAAGGCCTGTCGACCCAAGTCACCACGTGGCAGGGCTATGATGTGAAGGGGTACAGGTTTCACACGAAAGAGAAGGACAACAAGAGTGCGGCATAGAACTGCGGTGTTCGATACGAGGGCATAGATGAGTTGACACAAATGAGGACACAATTCTATGGGCAGATCAAAAAAATATGGGACCTTGACTACGGACACAACTTACGCATAACCGGTTTCAAGTGCCATTGGGTCAACCCGAAATCAGTTGTAGTGGACAATTACGGGTTAACCACCGTGAACCTCAAAAGCATGGGCTACAAAGACGACCAATGGGTACTTGCAACCAATGTAGAGCAAGTGGCGTACTATATCTATCCACCGGATACAAAGAAGCATGTGGTCGTGTCTAGAAAGCAACGGATCGTGGGAGCTGATGGGGTGTAAAGCCTCGAGTAGTACAACAACTACGCGGAGCTCCAGCTTTTTACAGATCATGAAAAGAAGATCAAGGTAGTCGAGGTCGGTTGCAAGCATAGCAAGATGAAGCCCTAGGCACATAGTGGAAATGAGAAGAGGGTCATGAAAGCTCCTGCACCAAAATGAGATGTATGCCACACTTTTTTGTGATAATGTAGACCAATACAAGTTTGTGACATGTGAAACTGGTTAAAAATATAGATGTTGATGAGTTTCACAAACTTTGTATTCATAGCTTTTATATTT